>CATQFL010000289.1:0-43697 GCA_956483635.1 Panzeria rudis
GTGGTCATTCTGAAGCTTATGTAACCATGGCGGTCCATGCCACCAGAGAGAATTGTGTGTTAGATCTTGAGGCTTAGAACCGCGTGTTCCCAGATCGGCGAGGTTATCATGCGTTGAAACATGTCGCCATATAGCATTTGGTACTAAGCGATGAATTTGAGCGATTCGATTTGCTACATAAGTTTCCCAGGAAGATGGTGGTTTTGATAGCCAACCTAGCACTATTGAGGAATCCGTCCAGAGATAAACTTCACAGCTGTTGAATGTAAGGGTTGATATGATGTAATTAACAAGATTTGCTAGAAGCACTGCACCATTGAGCTCTAATCGTGGGAGACAAACTGTCTGTATAGGGACGACTTTACTTTTTGCGACTAGCAAATTTGTGAATGTGTTGTGGTTATTGTTCTGACAGCGAATATATATTGTGGCACAGTAGGCTGCTTTGGAAGCATCTGCGAATCCATGAATTTGTATCGTGTCTGAGGGTACATGTTGCAACCAACGGGGAATAGAAATTGTTTCTGCATGGGATAGATCTTGAACGAGGCTGTTCCATTTTTGGAGGGATTCAAATGAAACGTCATCGTCCCAGTCCACCCCTTCTAACCATAGCTGCTGCATGATAAATTTAGCTCGGATGACTATGGCTGCCAGGCATCCAGCGGGATCAAAAAGTTTTGCGACTGCCGAAAGAATTTTACGCTTTGTTATTTTTGTGGATTGTTCTATTGGGGAAAATTTGTAGGTAAAGGAATCCGTGAGTGCATTCCACTTAATACCAAGGGTTTTGGTACAACTCGTGTCGTGGAAGCGAAGAAAATCCAAATCATAAAGGTCTTCTATCGGCAAGTCTTTGAGTAGTTGAGGATCATTTGCAGTAATCATTTTTAAAGGCAACCCTGCTGATTTCAGTACTTTCATGAGTTCTGTTTGAGCAGAGAGAGCTTCTTCGATGGAGTGCCCTCCAGAAAGTGTGTCATCAACATAAGTTTCTGTGCGCAAAATAGAAGCTGCTTGAGGAAACATAGATTCTGCGTCTGAAGCAAGTTGCAGTAGGGTTCTAATCGCAAGATACGGTGCACAGTTTACGCCAAATGTTACTGTTTTTAATTCGAAATCTTTAATAGGGCCATCTGACTGAGGTTGGAATAAAATTCGCTGAAACTGTCTGTCCGCGGGGTTCACCAGTATTTGGCGATACATTTTTTGAATGTCGCCACTGGAAACGAATTTGTATTTCCTCCAATTAAGAATTATGGATATTAATTCGTTTTGTAGTGTGGGGCCTGTATATAGAACGTCATTGAGAGAAAATTGAGATTTAGATTTCCTAGATGCATTGAAAACGACTCTTAATTTCGTCGTTTTGTGTTCAGGGCGAACAACAGCGTGATGTGGTAAATAATATGAGCTGTATTTACCCTGAGCAGTTATTTCACTAGATGGAGTTTCCTCCATGTGATCAAGAGCTATGTACTCATTCAAAACTGACATATTGAGCTTGAAGCTCGGGATCTTTTACTAGATTTTTTTTCCATTCTCGAGTATTGGGCAAGTGCTATGAATCGCGAAGAGCCAAGGAAGACTCTTTCAGGAAATTCTTCCTTGAATGGCAAGCGTACGACATTTCTTCCATTATCATTACGAGTTGTCGTTTGAGAGTACAGTTTTTCACAAAAGTCATCTTCTGCTGACTTTGGGCGAGTTAGGGGAATTTCTTTCTGTTCCCAAAACTTTTTTAAAATAGTGTAGAGTTCAGCAGTTTCGGATGTGGTAACTGATGTTGTAAAGGATTGAACGGTATGACTCTTTATCGGCCCGCTGAGAACCCACCCGAAATTGGTATTGTAAGCTGACGTTTGACCACACAGGTTTTTCTTTATGCCATCTATATTTAGGAAAGGTTCGTAATCATTTCCTAAAATTAAATCAATTTGCGCAGATTTATTGAAGTTTGGGTCAGCGAGATCTAACTCGGACAGTTCCTGTGAGTAAGGGATTTCAAAACTACAAGATGGGATCTGTTTTGTTACTTTGGGTAACACAATGGCCTTAATGGACACACGTAAATTGTATCTCTTGGCATAGAGAACGAGCTCACATTCTTTGTTTGCAGACTGTTTTTGACCACCAATGCCAATAATTTCAAAGTGAGAACTTTCATATGGGAGCGTAAGACGATTGCGCACTCTCTCTGTTAAAAATGTTCGTTGAGATCCGGGATCAATCAACGCTCTTATAGTGAAGAGTTCACCTTTGTACTCAATTTGCATTATCGCAGTACGCAATAAAATGTTTTCGCTGTTAGTTGAGCAATTAACTTCAATTTGTCGAGAGCTTTGAGGAAGTTCATCTTGAGTGCTATCTTTTAGAGCTTGCGCAGAATTTGAGAATGACTGCTTTGCAAATTTTTGATGCTCGTTATAGTTTTCTGGGTTATGAGCGTTTTCTATATTTTGTGTTGAGCTCTGGGGTTTCTGTCTCATATGCAAGAGTGTATGGTGAGGTTTCTTGTTCTGAAGGCACGTATGTTTACTGTTGCAATGTGCCTTTAAGTGAGATGAGGCTAAGCAATTATTGCAGAATTTGTTCTGAAACACGTGATCAACTCTTTGTTGTACAGTGAATGATCTGAATTTGGGACATATTCTTAGAGAATGACTTTCGCTGCATAGTTTGCATTGCGACGTGTTTAAATTTTCATGAGATTTGTATGTTTGGATATTAGTTTGAGGTGGTTTTGTCAGAGAAAAAGAGTTTTTTGAGGTTTTTATGCTTGCTAGGCGTTCTACTGCCTCATATCGGGCAACGAGGAATTGCGACATTTGTGACCATTTTGGGAGCTCACGGGATGATGTTAGAGATTGTTCCCAAAGGGCTAAAGTCACATCCGGTAGCTTTGTGGAGATCAACCGAATAAGAATTGGGTCCCAGCTTTCTACGTGCACACCAAGTGTTGTTAAGGTGGCTAGTGAATAATTTACAGCAGATTGTGTTTTTCTTATTGAATCACTGTCTTCACTTTTGGCTGCTGGGATATCAAACAGAATTTTAATCTGGTTATCTACGAGAACACGCTTGTTTTCGTATCGAGTTCGCAATGCATCCCATGCGAGTTGGCAATTGTCATTAAGGAGGGTATATCTTTTGACAATGGCGCCTGCCTCGCCTTTCGTTTTATTACGAAGGTGATACAGTTTCGTAACCGGGGTGAGTTTGGAATGATTTATATATACAGCTGTGAACATGTCACGAAATGATGGCCATTGTTCATAGCTGTCATGAAATACCTCTGTGTCGCAAGGAGGGAGTTTAATGCAGTCAGCTGAATTGTTTGCACATCTGATTCGGCGGCGGGAGCTTGATGGAAAGTTAAATTACGAGAGGTGGACTGAAACCTTGGAATTCCTGGATTCTCCTGTTGGAGTATTCTTGCAAGGTCAAGTATTCGAGAAGAGCATTCGTAATACTGGGTCCTACATTCTTCAAATTTCTCTTTGATTTCTTGCTTTATCTCCGGATACTGATATGAGGATAAACCGATTTTTTTTAAGAGATTAATAGGGAAATTAAAAGAATAAATTGTGTTATTAGCCTGAAGCAAATTGTAGCGTTCTCAACGAGTTAGCAGTTACTATTGGGTTTGAATTGAGAGATTACCTTCCCTATATCTTTGTAAAGAATGGGGCTATTGGGTTATAGCTCTAGATAGGCGTTTGCTATTTAGTTTAAGTAAAGAATACAGGGGAGGCTACCTGTTGTTTAACTATTTTTTTTTAAGGTTTAGGTAGTAGAGTATGTAGTTATCTAGTTTAGGGAAAATATAAAGCAAGGTGACCTTGGACTTAATATTTGTCAAGGATTAAGGGTTACTAAATTTTACTAGATTGTAGATAACTAGATACTTTTACAATGATAACATACGAGAGACTCTAACGTATTCAGATGTACGATTATTATGTTGTAATTTTCTAAATTTTTTCACAATTATTTAACGGCAGAAAGTTTTGATTAGCCGTTCGCAACGATTTATATAGGGTTAGATGTGATGAGAGTTAATGGGAAAATATAATTTTTTCAAATCTTTAAATTATTTCCTTCTTAATTTAATTTAATTTATTTAATTTTACCGGAAGAAAAACAACACTGGCAACACTTATGAGACCTGCACTTATGTGTAATTTTGTGCATTTATAAACATTTATGTATGTATGTGTGCAGATGATATGAACGTTTTCTTTTGTTTAATATAACCAAATGGACACTTTTCAAATGTACAGCGGTCTGTGAAGGGTTAAATAAAACCATTTTCAGAGTGTAGTTACCACTACATTAGTTTATTTTTATTGATTGGGATTATATTCTTATTTTTCTTTTAAATTATGCGACAATTGTTAGTTCGACTTGCATACGTTTTAATTGGTCGTTGGATTTATTTTCATTTGGTGTTTTCACAACTAATCAATCAGAGAATTCAAATTATCCAATGTAACTTCAATAGGAAACGTTACCAAGTCAGATAATTTTTAAATTAAATAAAATATCTTTACGTAATAGGTATATGGCTGAAATTTATTTCATAATCTCAATTATTTTCCACTTTTTTATTTTTCCGGAAAACAATGAATAAAATAAACAATGGCAACTCTGTGAGAATATGCCGCATTAAGCATTGTGAAATATATAAGTATCTATGTATGAAGGTGTGTGTATGTGTGTGCGTTAATTTATTCTTACATTTGAATATATAGATTTATTTCTTTTCATTTGCTCTTTCTATTTTGTTTTCTGATTTGCATGAATAATCGAGCTAATTATTTCTTCTTCTTTCTTATGTCGTTTTTTTACTTTGTATGAATCTAATGTTGTGCGTATTCTTTTAAATTAGAAATAATTCACCATAACAATTGCACTGTTCACTCACTTTTATCCAATTTTAATGTGGTTTAAAATAAATAATAATTGTTATTTATTTTTTTACTTCTCTTTTGAAAAATTAATGATGTTTGTCAAGTGAATTGTACATACTAATGTGCATGTCCTAATGTGTATTTCTTTGTGTAAGGAAATAATTAAAATTAGCTTTTGCGTTTTTTTTTTGCAACGTAGTGTATGTAAGTATGTAGGGGTTTCTATATGTCTCTTTTTTTGTTTTGCTTTGATATTTGAAAATGATACAACTTTGTTTGCTCTGTTTTGTTGCTTTCTCGAAGTGGACTGTATGGGTTTTGTTTTCTTGTAAGAGAAACTAAACGTTTATAATGATATCGCGAATACCAAACCAGAGAATATAATACCACGAAATTGAGTACAATACATACAGTGATGTTTTAACTTGCTTTACTTTTGTACTAGGAATAGTTGTTGGTTAGAATAAGAGCGACTTTTTGTATGGGTTAACTTTGATATTCCTAATTAAGCAGAATGAAGCACAACGGTAAGAGTATTTGCAAATTATCCTGCTTATAAATAAAAACAGTGCAATTTGCAAATTATCCTGCTTATAAATAAAAACAGTGCAATTTTCCACTTACTTGTGTTTTACTTTGTATAAGAGATCACGAACTGTGAAAGAGCGGCTATCCTTTTTTTTCAATAAGTATAGCAATTAAGAGAGTACACTCAAGATTATTTCAATTTTGTTTTCACTTTATATACTTTATATACTATATATATATATATATATATATATATATATATATATATATATATATATATATATATATATATATATATATATATATATATATATATATATATATATATATATATATATATATATATATATATATATATATATATATATATATATATATATATATATATATATATATATATATATATATATATATATATATATATATATATATATATATATATATATATATATATATATATATATATATATATATATATATATATATATATATATATATATATATATATATATATATATATATATATATATATATATATATATATATTGTTGAAACCACATGTCATGCAAGTCAAGCTCTTCCATTTTGGGCAGAAAAAAGTTTGTTATCATCGCACGGTAGCGCTCACCATTCACAGTAACGTTGTGATTCGCATCATCTTTGAAGAAATACGGCCCAATGATGCCGCCAGCCCATAATCCGCACCAAACGGTTGTTTTTTGTGGATGCATTGGTAGCTCTTGCAATGCTTCTGGCTGCTCTTCACTCCAAATACGGCAGTTTTGCTTGTTCACGTATCCATTCAACCAGAAATGAGCCTCGTCGCTGAACACAATTCTTCGCGCGATGAACTTTCTTAACAGAGCACGCATTTTGGTAATAAAATTCAATAATTTGCAAGCGTTGTTCGTTTGTAAGACGATTCATGATTAAATTATAGACCAAACTGAAGATGTTTGACAGTGACACAAGATACAAAACGTGCGTGAGCTGTCAAAACTAGTGTTGCCAAAAAGATAATAGTAAAAAAATCACTCGTTATATATATATATATATATATATATATATATATATATATATATATATATATATATATATATATATATATATATATATATATATATATATATATATATATATATATATATATATATATATATATATATATATATATATATATATATATATATATATATATATATATATATATATATATATATATATATATATATATATATATATATATATATATATATATATATATATATATATATATATATATATATATATATATATATATATATATATATATATATATATATATATATATATATATATATATATATATATATATATATATATATATATATATATATATATATATATTTTGCTGTTTGGACTTTACCTCATTTTATGTTGCTTCTTATTCCTTTTCGTTGTTCTTTTTAATATATGATTTTTTGTTCCTTCTCCTTGCGGCTTCTACTGGACCATGTAATAATTTGATTATTATCTAAAAATCAACAACTTGAGGTTTAGATAGTTAAAAAATAAGTAAGTTAATACAATTTAGGGTAAGTAAACTAGTTAAGTGTAATTGACTTTGCGGTAGTTGAAATGCAAGTAAGTATATTAAAAACGAATTCATGTCTCTACACCTTATAACCGATTGGATTACAAGCGACATTTATATTTTTGTCGCGTTTGCTAAATTTTAGTGTTGACAACTCAATTAAAATAAACTAAATTTATAAATAAAACATAAACGAATTTCAAAAAGATCATGATTTGTCAAAACTAGTTTGAACATGCTCCCAGCCTTGTCCTCAGGCAACAGATGGAGTCTCTTCGGAATGTAAAATAATGTCAACCGGAACGAAATGCCTCAATATGACCCTTCCGTTTGGAGTTACGCTTGATGAGGTTGCTGTGAAACTGGCTGTGGATTTGACGGCTGTGTTGGTGGTGGTTGTTGTGTTTGGATCTAAAGCAGTGAAGATTGTAAATATTATTAGAAACGAATGATTCTTATAAGGGAAAATTTTTCGAATGGAAAAGGTTGTTGAGGGTTTGCATAAATTTGGCTGCAAACTTGTTTTGGATAATTTCAGAATTCGACTAGAAAGGGAAGTAGTTTTAATTTGATGTAATTTAATGCTTAATGATCTCGAGATGAGTTGTTGGATAAACATTATTTGTTTTGAATTCGAGCTAAAGCATTTTACAGAGGGTTCCAATGAGCCCCTTATGGATTTCATGAGAGGCGACTTGATTTTCCACTTAAAATTTTGTGAGAAATTGAGTTGGGTGATATTTGTAGCTAATTTTACTGGTATCAGGATTCTCATGGCATCCATAGGATGGTATTTATTTTCAAATATTACCCTTTGGGGTCGCCCCCACCTCCGGAAAAGGCGAGCGAATGTAGTTTGAGCAAATAGTGAAGAATGGAGACAGCTTGAGCTTTCGACCGAATTTCGATTCATACCAAAGGGATTGGTATAGTTTGCTTCATAACTACCAGTGGTAAAGTGGTGAGTATTTTTGGGCAGAACTGATACTGTCTTAGGAGTTTCGAAATATGTCGTGCTATAAAAGGTATAGGTTACTCCTAAAGAAACACCTCCTAGCTGTTTATCTTCTGAGTAGATTTCGGTATGACATTTCTGTTTTACCACTTCATCTATTTTTTCTCTTTCATCTTCCGTTTTGTTGTGAAAATGTGTACTAGGCATGCACTTTTGGAAAGTCATGGGAGGCGATAATGCGAACTGCTCATGGTTGTTTCTCACAACTTTTGCATCACACGAAGGAACTTTTGTTCTACTTTTTGAAATAATCAACCCTATGCTTTGAGTTAGAGGTTGTAGTGATGGGGTAGGAAGATTGGGTTTCTCATATGAGGTATAGGGAATATATTTTGGGAAGTTGTTGGAGCCTTCAATCACAACTTTCTTAGCATAAGTTTGGGACGGGGGAGAGCACGGGGCCGTTTGGAGATTCTAGCTGCTTTGATTTAATCAAATCAAGGATTTGAGCAGTACAGCAATGATATGCGTTTTGGCATTCATCAATTTGAGTTGTGCTTGCTCTCTAATTGAAGCTCCATGAGATGTAACGACTTTTTCGTAGGAAAGGACTAATTGGTCCCATCTTGCATCCAAATCCTTCAACTTTACCTGAAGAAGTGACGTAGTGTGAGGTTTGTGGAGCGAGATATTAAAGTTTTGGACAAACATTAGCAAATAATCACAACAAAATGCAAAATACTCGTTGGGAGAAGTGATGGATGCTGAAAACATATTGCCAAATTTTAATTCAGATTATGATATAAAGGGCTGTAGAAAATAGTTATATATCTAGTATGAATAATAACTACGACTTTCGATTTGTAAGCTGAACAAGAACAATTACGCTACTCAATTTCATTGATAGGGTTAGGGCTTTAGATACTTTTATTGAAATTTTAATTTCAATTTGGTAATATTTTTCTAAATATTTATATGTAGTAGTAGTAGTAATAATTTTGTGAGATTGAGTAGAGATGCTATATAGAGAAGACTTTTATTAACTTCGTTGATGTTCGCTAAGCAATGGTTTATTTTAGTAGGGGCTATATGATATAGCAATAGTTGAGATTTCGATTATTAAACACTTTTTCTTAACGTCTTTGTGGGTTTTTGGGGCTATTGGGTTATATCACTAGATTCTTATCTAGTTTCAAATTGCAAATTATATAAGAAAATGTTCATTGGGTTTTTTTATCATTTATTTAGTTCTTGGAAATTTGTTTTCCCAATTACTCTAAGAAGTAATTATAAATTGAGAATAAGAGAACAGTGCAATTATTGTTTTCTTTTATTAATAAAGGGTAAGTATGAGATGTTTCTTAATGAGGTAGTAATTAGTTTTACTATATGAGTAATTGGCGCTTTTTTTTAAACCTTTATATAAAGTTATTTTTGGAATTAGTGAAATAATTTCAGAGGTAAGTAACTAGTTTTTTATTTAAATTTATTGGTAAGTATGTATGTGGTGTTAAGATAATATTTAACAAAATAAAGATGATATCACTAGCGCAAAGGCTCAGAGTTAAGAGAAAATTTAATTATATGTATATACTGGTTGATTTTTGTTTCCAATAATGCAGTTTATTTGCCTTTCTTTTAGACAAATCCGTTTTTATTGATTTGAAGTAGCGCCACGGTAACTATATAAAAAACTACGGGAAATTTACTCTTCTAATTTGTTCTCTTACTAGTTTGTTTTATTTATTGCAGTAGAGGATTGTGAATTTTTTTCTATTAACTAATGAAAATTAGTGTTAAATTTTCAAAGGTTCATTATTATATTATAATACAAATATATCTATTTTGACACAATCTCTAATATACTGTTATTTTAATTTTTAGACTGCAATTGGCAACTGTCTCTATTGTTTGTCCTTTGCAATTGCGTTTGCGTCGTAAATTCTTCTCTTTAGCCCGTTTCTATAACTTTCGTTACGCATTATAACGAATGATATAACGAATTTAGTGGTGTAACGAACAGCGGTGTTTCTATAAGTGTGGCGGTATTCATTTTCGTTATAATTTTCGTTAAAGTTTTCGATATTATATGTTCAACAGAAAGTATAGTGATATTTGGCGCAAAATCAAACATGAGTAAGGTAAGGTTGAAAAATTATACTATTGTGTGCAAATTATAATTATTAAAACATATTATTTACTGAAGAAAGTACGTACTGGTAAAATTTCCAAAGGCCAAAAGCAGAAGCTTTTGGAAATTTTACATGGCCACAGAGATGTGACTATGGGGCAGTTTGGTGGACCAGATAGCGGCAAATCGGCACAGGCTGTTTGGGAAACAGTGGCGGCAGAGCTTAATGCATGCGGACCAGCATGTAAGACGAGTGACCAGTGGAAAAAGGTTCGTTCATTTTTTTATTTATATATCTATATGAAGTTGTATTCAGCAAATGAAAAAAAGTATATTTATATTATATATGTTATATATAGTGTGTATAATATACATATACACTGTATATGTTTGAAATCATAACCGTTATATATTTATTTTTACAGTGTTGGGCAGACTGGAAATCTACTGTCAAGAAGCAGCAAGCCGCGGTTAGTATATTCAACCAAGCCACTGGGAATCGTCCTGCCACCGAAGGTCCGCCGCTGGTCAACTAATATTGCTAGTGCGGCAGCTGCAAGCATAGTCACTAGCTTAAAAAAAATTCAATAAGTAAACAATTCACATTTACACACTTACTTTATTTATCTATACTTACTTTTTTAAATGAATAATTAAGTAAATCAATACAATACAATATGTTCAAGTAAAATGTACAAGTAGAATTGAAGTAAACAAAACAACTCAGCTGTTACACATAACGAACAGTGTTTTGTTTCCACTGTTTCATACACTTTATAATAACTCGCCACGCTCGTAACGAAAGGTAAGTTTTCAGAGTTGTAGAAACACTTCGAAGCAAAATTTCGTTATGACCCATTCGTTATGAAAAAAATAAAAATCATTCGTTATCATAACGAAAAGTTATAAAAGTTATTTGCTATAAACTGTTTGCTTTAGTGATTTTCCTTTGATATTTTCTCTTTGTTTTAGAAATGTTTTATTGTTTCTCTTTAAGGAGAATTAAAATTTAGTAGAATGGGTAATTTACCACAGTATAACAGTGACACCTTGCTCTTTTGTGTTTTTTACGAATGATATTTTGGGGAAATAAACAAGAGAATGTTTCAATTATTTAGGGAAATTAAAACAGATTTAGGGAAATTTTAGTAACCACTGATTTTATCTCTTAATATATAAGAAGAATATAACCATTAAATTGCAATGTAATTGTACATAGATTCAGAGCAAGAATTCCTACTCTGTATATTTTTCCACTTACTTCCTTTATGATATAATATGTTGAGAAAATTGCAGCTTCTGTATGGGAAATTTTATTTATTTTTGGTGTATTTAACCGACGCAGAATGAGTTTCTTTAATTTTAACCTTTTTTGTATTAAAGTTGAAATTTGTTCCACACACTACAATAATAATTTCAATTATTTCTGATTCTTAGGTGAATTGATATGAATTAATATTTTCTCTTATTATGATGTGAATTAATATTTTCTCTTATTATATCTCGATAACTAAAGGGGTAATCCAATATTTGGTGGTTGTTATTTTTCCTGTTTGAGTTCAAGCGAATGTGAGAAAAGCAATATGTAAAATTATGTACAAATGTATGTATGTACTTGATGATGATCACATACAGTGAATGCTACATTTAACGACAGCTTTGATAAATAAATTTTAGTTTTTTACCAATTTTCTTCATGGTCCTCCTTACTTACCAGTTTCACCACAAAGAATGAGGTAAGAAAAAGCACACTTTTTATGCATGTAAAAACTAAGAATTAGTTGCAAAAGAAAAGCAAAGAATCATTAAAAGTTCGCGGCGGCCAAACAAAATACAATTTAAATTATAATCAAAAGATTAAAAGAAAAAGCCGAATATCTGATCAATTGTAAAAAACGGCATCGGGAAAACATAAAATTTGCTAAATAAGCGTGAAAAATATAAAAATCGTAGAGATTGCAAAAATTATAAAATACATATGTACATACAAGTCGGAAAATGAAAATCATATATGTTTAAATCTACAATTGTTAAAAAGACAAAATCAGTGCTTGTGACAGAGAATGTGTACATATGTATGTGTTCCTCATATGAAAATGTGCATAGCTAAATACATACATATGTATGTAAATATAAGTATACATACACATGCACCTACATATTACAAAAAAGAAGTTTAAAAAAAATTTACAGTCCAAAAGTGTTTCTAGAAATTATTAATATAATCCCGTTGAAAGCTAAACCTGTTTGCAAAAATCAACGCCTCCAAGTTCCGTTACAACAGAAAAATATCCAATATTCTAATTGGAAAAAAGGCCGTTACTTTGTATAGAAAGAATTTACTTGTACATACATATGTACATAAAAATGTACATAGGTAAAAAATTAAAGAAGAAGGTAAATACGAATTCGGGTTGAACAAAATCTAAACAATAATTTTCTAAAAGCCAATTAAGTTAAAAGTTTACAAATAAATGTTTATAAACGTTGATAATACACTTTACAACAAAAAATAGTAAAACGAAGAATCGTAAAAGAAAAGTGAAAAAAGTCCATAACATATTTTTCAATCGTATATGAGCAAAGTAACAAGAAAAGCAAACAACAAAAAAGTATTAAAATACTTGATTTAACAAAACTAAATTTATGTTCATTAAAAAATCTATGTACACAACTACAACTTAAAATTAATAAATTAATTCATTTAATCTAAACAAATTTAATAACATACGTTTGCAACAATTATTTATCACTCACTGTAGTGTAAACAAAATCAAAAACATACGTGCAAGTGAAACAGTGCTACCGCCAAATGCTTTGAAATTAATATGTACTTAAAAATGAATTTCTCTTTCCTTTACGCAATTTGTTAAATATTATTACAAAATCCTACATATATACATATATATACAAATATTATATGGAATTAAAAATTATTATATTATTAAAGAAGATATTTAAATTTTTCAAAACAAAGATAAAAAAGAAATTTTGGCAACACTGTTCCGTAAATTAATGATCAACATAACAAAAAACGAAGAAAAAGAGGAAATATCGGTAAGAATAATTTCAATTCAAAAGAAAAGCACAAAAAGAACAAAGTTTGATTAAAGTTAAAAATCGTACCAAAATTAAAAATAAAAATAGTAAAAAATAATACCTACAAAATCTCCTTTTATACAATTCGGAAGTAAGTACATAAGTGCAAACCACACGATTTAAAAGTAATAAGCTACTACATATCATACGATAAAACTTGTGTTTCCAAAACAAAAAATTTAATTTAAAAAATCTTAAATATTGACAAACCGTATATCAGCTGCTCATAGTGCAAAGAAAAAAAAAACAAATAAACCTTATAAGCACAAACCGATAATTATTACATACGTACATAGGTACACATACATATATACAAAAAAGTGAACAGTGTTGCCGATAAGGGCCTTTACAATTAACATGCATTAACAAAATAGAAAATAGCAAATACAAATTTTTCCAAGAATAATTATACAAATACGAAGTGCAAATATCAACAATTACATATATATTAAAAAAAAATTTATCTGAAAATAAAGCCAAAAAATTTTATTAAGTTGAAAAATCCAAAAATATAAATAGATTTTGGCAACACTCCTCTTTGCGTTTATGCTCAAGAAAACGAAAATCAAAAACAGTCAATTAGAATCAGTGTGGTGAATATTAATTAGAGTAAAGCGGGCCGGCGACTTATCAAACTCGAATCAAATAGTGCTTCAAACTCACCTTTTTTATCATTGTGTTAGTAAAAAAAGCTCACACGTATGGTTTGACGAAAAAATCTATATGGGTTTGATTTTTCGTCAAACTCACCTCAACCAATACATACATGAGTTTTATCAAACAGTTTGATAAGTCGCCATGGCCCTTAAAAACACAAAGCAAACAAAACAAACACAAGAACGTCAAGCATACAATATTACAACAAAAAAATCTGAAAAGTCATAACAAACCAAAATACATGCCGAAACTACTCAACAAATTAAAACTCATATATGTAAATATATCAAGATAAATGATCAAAAAATAATCCGAATCGAAATAATACAATAAAAAATTTAAATAAATAAAATCACCAACAAAAAGTAAGGTAATGGAATATTTATTTAATAATTATTATAATAAGATTTACAATAAAATACGTACATATTCGTTCAAACCAAGTTTAAATTCATTTTTAAATAATCTTATATAGAAAATTGTCAAAAAAAATTTTTTAACTCAACTGCTTACACAAATTTACTTACCAATAAAAAGCAAATTGTGGTCTCGTTTAAATTCATATTTATTTACTACATGCACCAAACACAAAATTCAGATTATTTTAAAAGAACTTGAAATTAGAAAACATAAAATTAATAGTCAAACCAGCTGAGGATATTGCGTCAATAACCGCCTTCAGAAATTCGGCATTGTATAAGCAATGATAAGTAAAAGATTCCTATAGCCTTTATTTCTACGGAGCGTTGCGCCCACATCTTACTAAATGAACGCCTAACTTAAACCTGGAACTTTATTCTTGGCTTTCAATATGAAATTTTAAGAACCCCTTATGCTAGTTACATATTTTCAAACTCCTAAATTGCTCTCTTAACCCAAAGCTAGAGTTAAGCCTCAAGTAATAAATACATATCTATCTCAAAATTACATTTCTTACCAAAAGTCAAATTCGTTGACAGCTCTGTGGTATTTATTACTCTCTTAATCTTATTGAATTCCATAAACCATAAAAGATTACACATCTCGAACTTAAGAGCAATTCCCGTCATTTCAAATAACCGCATCGCAAATTTCCATATTTCGGTGAAAACTCTATACAGTTATTGAAAATGGACCCTCCTACGGAAAATATGTCATCAAGTGAAGGTACAGTGAAGCATAGTAAGTTTCTCTTTGACTGTGACCATTTATTTGAATTCTGTAAAAATTATGATAAATGCAATAAGGCAGATCAACCCGATACACAGCTAGAAACAAAGTTAGAAGATATGGAGAATAGGTGGAAAAAGCTACAAATCTCTTATGAAAATTTAATGATTGCTCCTAGATTAGATAACAGTAAAGAAATAATGGGAAACGCTAGAGTTAACTTTAACGCTGCCTCTGAAACATATTACTCGTATAGATCCCTCATTCTAGATTTACTAAAACTTTCAAGGACCTATGATCACACCAACAGTGAGTCGCGAATGAGTGTAAATCCTACTATCCAACCCGGAGGAAAGAGAACCTCTTTCATAAAACTTCCTCCTTGTGATATTGAAGTTTTCACAGGAAATTATGAAGAATGGCCAGCCTTTCGCGATCTCTTCACTATCGTGTGTATCGAAAATGATGAAATTCCAAATGCCCAGAAACTATTCTATTTACGGTTGAAAACAGGAAATAGTGCGGGCGCAATAGTAAAACGGTATTCACTATGTGATGAGAATTTCGAACATGCATGGAAGGCACTTAAATCTCGTTTCGACAATAAGCGAGCTCTAATAGATAATAAATTAAAAGTTCTCTTTAATATCCCAGCCGCCACCTTTGAAAATAGTCAATCTCTTCAAAAAATACACTCCACGGTAATCGATTGCTTAACATCGCTAAAAGCACTTAACGTAAAAATAGATGGATGGGACCCAATTCTCATATACTTAGTCTCCACAAAATTACCTGATGACACATTAGCACTCTGGGAACAGTCATTCAAATCACAGAATGAAATGCCAACATGGTCTCAAATGGATGAATTCTTAATAAATCGATACGAGATAGTAGAAAGAATTTCCTCTATAAAAACAACAAAACATCGTTTTAGTCTCCCAAATCTCCCACACTCGAACATTCAATCGTACTCATCCCAAGAAAAACTATCATATACATGTAAACTTTGCAGTGGTGATCACCACTTAAGAACGTGTAGCAAATTCCGAAAATATACCGTGCAGCAAAGAATAGATTATGTGTTACAAAATAAAATCTGTAATAATTGTCTCTCCTCTGGCCACTTAAAAGCAAAATGTTCAAGCAAAAATACATGCTTCATTTGCAAATCCGATCATCATACTTTGTTACATTTGCAACAATCTCGACAATTGTCTGCACCAGCACAAAAAAATTATTATTTTTATTATTAATAATGACATTATATTACTCCGTACTGCATTAGTACAAATAGGACATATGGGTGAACTATACACAGTCAGGGCTCTAATAGACCCCGGATCCCAAAGAACATTTTTATCTGAAAGATTTAGAACGTTACTAAACTTACCTTATCAAAAATCTCATGTCGAAATTATTGAAATTGGAGGTCAAGTTCAGTCCGCAAATAAAGAATGCGATATAATTTTGTTTGCTAAGCGATGTGATTTGAAATTCACAGTGAATGCCATAATTCTACCAAAACTCACTAAACGAGTCCCTTCAATCTCTTTTGAACCACAATACTCTACAGATCTCTCAACTCTTGATCTAGCAGATCCAAATTTCTTTAAATCTTCGCAAATAGACCTCATACTCGGAAATGACTCAGAGCACTTTATTAATATTAAGGGAATTAAAAAAAGTATATGCCGCAAAGCTTCGGCGTACAACACAATATTTGGATGGGTTCTAAGTGGTCCAACTCACGTCAATAATCTGCACTCCTTTACAACTACAGTCGTTCCTTCTGAAAACTCGGCTCTAAATGACACATTGAGGAAATTTTGGAAATTTCAGAAGAAGATCGGTATTGTGAAGAGTATTATAAAAAAACTACAACAAGAGATGAAAATGGGAGATATATTGTAAGGCTTCCATGTAGAAATGAATTTCCTCGTTCAAAATTTCTCGCTGCATCTCGAATTTCAGCTCTACTACAGTATTCTTGCATAAACCAGTCTCTCATCAAAACCGCTGACCTCCAAAGCGAATATAATTCAGTACTCAAAGAATATATAACACTCAATCACATGGCACAAGCTTCTTACCGCGAAATTTTTTTTGAAGGAAAGTACTACTCTTTCTACTTACCTCACCACGCTGTAGTTCGGCCAGAACATAAAACCACAAAAGTAAGAGTAGTGTTCAACGCCTCCCGTAAGACAAAATCGGGTTATTCTCTTAACGATATTTTACATACGGACCCTATACTACAATCTGATTTGATAACGGTAATTCTTAACTGGCGCATAAATCAATATGTCTTCAGCGGGGACATACAAAAGATGTATCGTCAGATTTTAGTTAATCCAGACGATAGGTCGTATCAGCGTATTATTTATCAACAAGATCCCAATGGTCCATTTAAAGATTATCGGCTCAAGACAGTAATTTTTGGAGTTAACTGTGCCCCCTTTTTAGACATTCGAACTAATATCAACTAATTCAAACTCTTAAATCTGCTGGATTCATATTAAAGAAAATAACCGCAAATAATAGTCGGCTGTTGTCTCACATCCCGACTGAAGATCTATACGACTCAGATCTTCTTAAACTTCATAAAAATAGCTCTACTAAAACACTAGGAATAAAATGGAACGAGCTTACTGATGCTTTCACTTATTCCGTCTTCGCTTTACCTCAAGCAGAAAGCATTACTAAGCGCAAAATTTTATCTAGTATTGCGTCAATTTTCGATCCAGCAGGTTGGATAGCACCAATAGTGATCAAAGCCAAAATGCTATTGCAACAGTTGTGGCTAGAAGGTCTACAGTGGGATGACACAGTCAACTCGGAAATCCTAGAGAAGTGGAATAAGTTACTCAAGGACTTCTCCAATATCGAATAAATAAAGATTCAAAGGTGGTTGCAATATAATCCAACAAACAGTGTACAAGTTCACGGTTTCTCAGACGCTTCCAAAGGAGCGTATTGCGCAGCAGTCTACTTACGATGCCAAACATCTTCTCACGTTACATTCTCTAACCTAATTACTGCCAAAAGCAAAGTAGCTCCTCTTCAACCTGTATGCCTACCAAGATTGGAACTCTGTGGTGCCTTATTATTAGCAAAATTGGTAAAATATCTCACAGAATCTCTAAACTTATCTCATTGCGAAACATCTATGTGGACCGATTCATCAATTGTTATCGGATGGCTATCTAAAACAGAACATCCCAAATTCATAGCTTTATACCCAACGCGATATGGAGACACGTTCGAAGCCACGACAATCCAGCAGATCTTGGCACTCGTGGTTGCAATTCCCAAGAACTCAAAAACAATATCCTATGGTGGCAAGGACCAGTTTGGCTAATAAAACCACAGTCAGTCAGAATGGCCCAAAATACTCCTCAAATCGAAAACAAAGTTCAATGCTTACAAACCGCTGTAGAAAACACAGATATCCTAAATACATTCTCTTCATATCACAAAGCTCTACGAGTTCTATCTTATGTGTTTCGCATGTATCGCTATGGTCTAAGAAAATTTAGACCAGATTTCCATTATCCCCAAATACATCTCACCCAAAAAGAACTTAATTTCGTAAAATATCGATTGATCAGCTTAGCTCAAAAATCACACTATCCGGCAAACTCTCTGCCAGTCTCTAATAAAAGTCCGTTAAAACCACTTAACCCAATTTTAGACTCAGACAATATTTTACGAGTAAATGGTCGCCTCTCTAATGCATCGCTGACATATAACGAACGTTGCCCAGTAACCTTTGCCGGAAATTCCAGACTTTGTCATCTTTACTTAAAGCATTTGCATGGGTTTCTAGCTCATGCTGAATGCAATCAAATGTGCAGGATGGTGAAAACGGAGTTCTATGTTTCTCGCCTAAAATGCCACGTTGAAAAAGTTATACGTCCATGCAAAACATGCATAATATATAAGCAAAAACCATGTTCTCAAATCATGGCCCCCCTACCTCTAGATAGATGCAGTCTTACAGTCCCATTTCAAACCTCGGGCATAGATTTCGCCGGCCCATTTGACCTCAAGAGCTCCGTTCTCAGAGATTCCGCTATTATAAAAGGATATGTTTGTGTGTTTGTGTGCTTCAGCACCAAGGCCATACATTTGGAAGCGTGCTCAGATTTAACCACAGCAGCCTTTAGAGCACCCTTTTCTCGTTTCGTTGGTAGGCGGGGACTCCCTTTCAGGCTATACTCAGATAATGGTAGAAATTTTGTCGGAGTCAGAAGACAGTTAAAATGCGAATTCTACTCATTCATAACATCAGCTTCAGCAGAAATAGCTCAAAAGTATATATCTCACGGATTTGAATGGACATTTATCCCACCCCAGGCGCCCCACATGGGAGGCTTATGGGAAGCTGCAGTCAAAAGCTTCAAGTTTTATTTAAATCGAGTTACGGAATCATATAAATTTACTTTCGGGGAGTTCTCTGCCATCATTACTCAGATTGAAGGAATTTTAAATTCTCGCCCTCTCACCGCCATGTCAGAGGATCCCGCCGACTTTTCAGCGCTAACTCCCGGACACTTTCTTCGAGGTGCCCCCATCATGAGCTTCCCCGAACAAAATGAAAAAACATTGGGTTACTCAGCCGCTGGGAAAGACTGAAAGCGATTCAACACCAATTTGCCATTAGGTGGAAAGAGGACTACTTAAAGTCCCTTCACAAACGTTATAAATGGAAAAACGTCTCAATTAATTTAAAGCCTGGGGATCTAGTAGTCGTCATGGACGACTTACTACCTCCATTAGAATGGCGATTAGGTAGAATTGAACGTATACATAGTGGGGTAGATGATAATGTTCGAATAGCTGACATTAGAACTGCCTCCGGGCTTATCAAACGTCCCATTGTTAAGTTATGTTATTTACCACTACTCAATGAAAATGATACCTAAATATTCACAATTACTCATTATTTTTCGTTTGTTTCTAGTTTAAATCTTCATAGCCGTACAAACTTTCCATTTTTTCCTTTCGTAATTTCGTTTATTTACAGTTCTAAGGGCCATTATTCCAACTCAACAGTAAAGTGGAAGATAGTTACCGGCATGATAAGCAGAAGTGATCGGTAAACTGACCTGCAACAATTTTTCATTATTACAACTTGCCTGTAAAATAAAAATTATCTTTTTCAAAGTATGGCTATACCAGAGCACAAGTGGCAACGTCATACATATGTATTTACAATGGCACAGATAACAGGTACACACAAGTCTACAACAAGTATAAATTTGTTGTAGAAACTATACTACAATTGTCAAAAAGTGTTGAAAGATGGATGGAATTATCAGCGCAGGTAGCTCTATAATGAAATGTCCAATACCTTAAAGAAGGGAAGCTCCATATTGTGACGAAATTGTGATAATTTCATCATTCCACTAAGTTTGCCGGAGTAAGGTCATGTGTTCTAGTGAGTTCACCTGTTAGATACGTCTTGGTGTTTACTTGATAAAGAAGCAGCCTATGAAAATGTGTGCCGATAAAAGTTAGCGGAAGAATGAACTTCCCAGTAAGTTATCCCACACTTTTAGGTTAAATTAAAGTTGTAATAATGAAAAACTGTTTATCCGTCCGATAAAATGCTAATTATAACTAAAGCCGAGTTGTAATAATGGCCCTAAATAATCTAAAAACAAAGATCATCAGCATAGATGCGATCCTAAATTGTATCAGTGCAGACTTTGCCAACATTATCACTCCATCAGATTTTGTAGGAGGTTTCTGGAAATTGACGCAAAACGAAGAAATGGTCTCGTCAGCCGACTCAAATATTGCGTAAACTGTCTGGCTAAAACCCATGTTTTAAAAAACTGTTTTTCAACAAACACATGCCGGAAATGTGGAGGTTGCCACCACACCCTGCTTCACCGAGGAATTCGAAGCAGACTTCAAAAAGGGAGAATTGATGACACTGATCGAAAATCAACAAAGGGCGCTGACAACCATCATCGATCATCGTCGAGAGACAAACCAACATCCAACAATCAATCATCTAATAATATATCACCATCTAATAATCAATTATCATCAAAAATTCATCATTCTTCTAACCAGCTAGAGCGAAGTAGCCAACTGGCCAATTCTGCAGTTCCAGACCAGCGTATTATTTCCGAGGTCATTCGATCACTAGCCGAAGTACTTTGTGCGCATCCCACAAAAACTTCTTTCGGTGGCTGGAATGTATAAAATCGCAGATTTTATACTGAAAATTATAAAATAATTTTCTATATTGATTTAAATCTTAAACAATTTTATAATATTTGTCTACGTAAAATCAGCACTAATAATATATGTCATACCATAAAGACAATTGTGAATGAATTCAGTAAATTATAGCTAATGGAAATGTTCATATTGTGAATTATATATTTTTTGAACTTTCCAAGTACTTTTAAGATCAAGCTTAATTCCTTTTAACTTAAGAAAAATGTCGACACTTATTTTTGAAATTTCAAACCAGCCACACCTTTAATCACTTAATATACTTTCATCAAAAGTTGATCTAAAATTCATACATGAAATTTTAAATTAAACCAAATCAATTTATATTTATTTAAATAAAATTGGAATACCTATATTTGAATTGAAACTCATTTACATTTTTATTTATTTCCGCAAGCACACGCATCGAGATACACTCATGCACATACACTCATACACAGACATTCAAATACCAAGAGGTATATATAGAAAGGAATTGGTGTCCAACTATAATTATACAGTCCACTCTCAAACTATTAAAATTGCCAACCACCAACTTTCTTCATGGCTAAGGTTCGTAACGTTATATTCAGAAAGAATTGGGCATGATTAATATTCCAAGGAACAAGGGAAAAATCAACATCAACTTTTTTTTCAACGTATAACGTTACGAACCTTAGCCTAATAATTAATTTGGATTCACAAAGCAAATATGTTCGAAATAATCATATTAATGCACAACATTTTTTGTTCTATAAATAAATATGCATATTAAAATTTATAAAACCAAAATATGTAGGAAAACAGCCAAATATGACACAAAAAATACAGAAATTGCCCTTAATATGCGACTAAGCGTAAAATATGCAAAACATGCTGTAAAGGGTACAATATGCAAAAATATGCTCTAACAAATCGATGCCAAAATAGAGGTGGAAAACTATCGATAGGAAATTTTTCGATATTATGAAAAAATATATAGATATATTGATTCTAAACTATCAAATGTTAGAAAAACTATCGATATATCGACGATACTATCGTGATACTATCAAAATTTTATAGCTCTCAGAGAAAGCTCTATATATGAACAGTTGAACCTCGATTATACGGGTCGAGTGGTACCGGGCTTAGCACGGATAACGGAAAATACTGTTAATAGAGGTTATACAAAAACACAAAAAGTTCATACTAATTTTATTAAAACATAACAAGTAATTACGTACTACATATTTGTATGTTACACAAACATTCAGACAAATATTAAGTGTTCAAGATCAGATTTTATTTTTAATCTAATGTACGTATATCATTGGGTGAGATGGAAATAACTTCTTTTTGTTGTACGGATAATAGAGGTAAAGCACGGTTAATAGACCCTGCGGAAAATTTGGTGACAAATGACCCAAAAGTACTCGTCCTATGACTTGAGGAAATGAGACTAGTACCAAAAATAAGGAGCAGTGAATGGTGAAAATGGTCACATGTTAACCATTTTCAGTCAAAACGGCACTAAACAAATTCGATGCACCGGGATCTAAAGCCGATCACATAGTATCTATATAATATTAATTGTCTCCCTTCAATGAGACTGCCATGCCACTCAGGAACCTGTTCCGTAACTATATTCACATATTAACTCCAGCTTAACTGGTATTTATAACATTGAAATATAAGTTCTCCTGTGATGGAGTGGGAAGTGTACTAGTCCGTCATGCCGGAGGTTGTCGGTTCTAGTCCTATCAAAGTCACCGCTTAAAAATAAAATACAATTTCTACTTGTATTTGTAACAATAAAAAAATAAATTAATCGATAATTACAGCTGAATTTTGGAATAATATTTATATATAATCTATATTATTCTACTCCATAAGATAGTTCAGACACAAGTTACAAGGTTCATACAAAGTATCAATTAACCCCATCCTAGGCCATCCGCATGTAAAAGTGGCTGTTCCGCTTCATAGGAAGTGTTAGAACTCGGACTGGTCCCTACCACCTGGGGACCGGTCAATTGACTTCTTTTGTGTCAGTTCCATTTACCGTAGGGGAGATATAAAAACGAAGCACGGATAATAGAGGTAAACGCACGGATAATAGAGACTATAAAACAAAGCGAACAACTGCCGGTTAATTGATATAGCATGTCCATAGAAGCCCAGATAATCGAGGCTCAAAACTGTATGTAAAAATGCTAAATAAAACAGTGTTTTAAACAAAAAATAACTTTATTTCTTAGTTCAATAAATAACAAAACTAAAATCCTTGTAACATTTCAATATGAGAAAACTGTGTGAGCTTATGATTTTTAAATCCGACTTAACTAACTGACGATCGTTGAGAGAAATGTGTAGTACATCAATAGTAGTGGATAATTTACTATCGATAGCGGCAAAAAATATTGATTGTTTTCAAATAATAATCGATAGCAAAATAAAAATATCGATAGTCGCGAAAAATATTAAATATCGATACTATCGATAGTGCCATCGATAGCTTTCCACCTCTATGCCAAAAGTCTTAAAAAGTTCTGAAACGTATAAATATCTTATTTGTGCCTATATACATCGCACAGGAAAAAACATGCAGTTGAATATTTGCGGTTTCCCTGGTAATAATTGATTGTTGGAATTACTGTAACACAAACTCTTCATAATTAAAAATTATTTTCTAATTTTTAGTTCCTTTTGCTATATTAAACCGTGTTTTTTAGTTTTTTTGAACTATAATTTATTAATAGTATATTCCGCCTTAAATACTATCCTGTAGCTTGGAAGGTTTCGTTGATTACTATGAGAGGTTACTTATGGGTAAGCTGAAACCAATAACGAATTGTAATGGATGCAGTGCAGATCATGAATTCGGTTTTAGGATACAACATAGCACGACATAGACTTGTGAATGGTGTTAGAAAAACTTTAGAAGAAAATAACTATTGCTTTGCGCTCTTCATTGGTGTTTCGTAGGCTTTTGGTAAAGTATGACACGAAGGTTTAATAAACATATTAAAGCAAAACATACCCGCAAACACCCTTAAGCTGAAAGTCCATAACACGCGTTTCGTGCGTTGCGCGTTTTGTGTGTTTCATACTTTAGACGCCTTTCTAAATTCAAGTTACATGCGACGCTTTTTATGCGCCAATGTTTATGATTTGATCAGCTGTAGTGTAAATATTTTTATCAAATAAAAATAATTTTTCCAAAAATGTTTATTGAAGTTGAAATGTTAAAAGAATTTGTGGAATTTATTGAGTTTATAAATATAATATTTTGCGCAACAAGGGCTCCAAAATAAAACGAGACGGTTTTGGGTGCGTCCCTTGTATTTGGAACGGGAAGTGAGTGGTTTTTTAACTCAGCGAAAGCTATTCCAACAGATTGTCGGCTCTTCTTGACTTTAATGTAAATTTAATTGTGTCAGTACAATATTGAATAAAGTATAAAGATAAAGTGATAAAATTAATAAACATAACAGAGATGAAACTTATTACATAAATTCATCGATAAATAAAATGAAAATTTTGTTGATGAAAGAATTGTGTTAAAAAATTAATTTTAATATATTTTATTCTTGAAAACATTTGTAAACTCTATTGCGATAGGGTTTTTTTTATTAGACTTCTTTTTTGTAAAAAAAATGTAAAAAAATAATCCACTATACAAACATATTTATCGATTACATTGAAAATATAATATAATTTGTCGTCCCTGGCTATCAAAAACAGCTGTCATTTTTTCATATCGCATGCGACGCATAAAAAAGTAGAAAGTAAACCTACTTTTCGCGTCAAGCGTTTTACGCTTTGTGCTATGTAACTCGTCACATACATTTACACTGATTCTACTTTTTTGACCGCCGCTTATAACGCGTTACCGTGTATAACGCGTGCTATGGACTTTCAGCTTTAGGCTGGATGGTTACTCTATTTTAGTACATTAAGTTTACTCTTCGACGATCTATTAAAAAAAGCTCTAAAAATCTATTTAGTTTAATTTAAAAGATAAAAATAAATATATTAAATATAAAAAACCATTTAAAAAAACAAGCTTTTATTTAAACGCGCTAGAAAGAAAAAAACTTTTACTTTACAACTTTCGCTATCGACTGAGGATACAGCCTTCAGTTCAAGGAGGGTTCACATAGTGGAAATTCAGTCGAATACTGGGTTCGATTGTACTTAAAGTAGTGATTAATGCAAGGAAGCGTGTAATTGATGATATAATTTATGTTTTAGATAGAATCTACTCGAATTAGTTTAAAAATAAAATGTTTAGCGTTTTTAACGATATTTTTAGAATTTAATAATATAACAAAAATACACATGTGCACATTGTACAGGCTGATACCATCTCAAATCGACAAAAATTAATGAATTTGTGGGACTACCCATCTCGGACAATAATAAAATTTCGCACAGCTGTTTCTTTTTGTAGTAACATGAAGGGCAAACAGTTTTGTGTGTCTAGCTGATCTGATTGTGGAGAAATTACGTCATTATTTTTAAATTTAAAAAAAAGTTGAGTTAACTTACATATCGCACTTGTTTAACAATAGTTATTAACGCAAAATTAAAAATTTTCAGTAGCGACAACAAACTATTTATATTATTATTTAAAGCAAATTTCGATAAAATAAATATGTATACCATTTTGAGAAAATATGGAAATTATTAAATTATACTAGTTTTCTTTCTAAATATGAAATTTTGATTTAAAAACTTAAAACTAAACAACACATGCGGTAAATTTGGTGAAACAATGACATTTTGAATATGTCATAACTTTTGAAATAAACATTTTTAATTTTTTTCTTTTGGCATTAATTCGTCATAGGATGAAAGAAAATATATGACAAATTTCATCAAAATCGAAAGGAGTCATGTATATCTGTGGGTCGATTTGACATGGAGTTGCCCATATGTGACAAATCATAGAAACATTTTGATTACACCAAAAGACGCGCCCTAAAATTCCGTAAAACCATTCTGTATAAATACCGCTGTTTTTAATATTGTCTTAACTTTTGTCAAAAGTCCACAGAATTTATTTTACGAAAAAGATCACAACTCGTTTTGTTTGTGGTGAAGTACTAGTTAGAACAATAAAAAATTTTTACATGTAATACATATGAATGACTAATGTCGATATTCGGTAAAAATTGCTCAAATGAAAATGTTTAGTTAATACAGTATTGATAAGCAAGTGCGATATATAATGAGCAATTCTATAGAAGTCTTTTAGTTACGAAACTCAACGGTATTTTGTTTGAAAGCTAAGAATGTATTCTGTATCTTAAACATTTTTCAAATTGCACCTTAAACTGTTAATCAATGATGATATATATTCAAAATCTTAGGATATACCGATTTCGAAATAAAAAAGGATAAACCTGTGTTTTTTTTTATCAATATAATATCTAAATAGAGATCGCATTTTTAGAGTGGTAAATTTCTCACATTAAAAAATTCTAAAAATATGTAGTGAGTAGTAACATATCAGCATTTTTTCGGGGGAAAGTGAAATTCTCGAAAAACTCGAATTAGTATAAAGAAGCTGAAAAGAAACTGGAAAAGCTCGAAACTGGAGAAGCCGAACTTATGAGGTTTCCCACGTCAAACTATTGCGACATCCACTAACATATACATAAGTTAATTAAAGGAAATTTTAGAGCCAGTTCAAATGTGCAAGTTTCTTAACCCTACGTCTTCACGAGCCATCGACTTGAACATGACATGAACATGATGCCGGCAGAGCAACTGCAAAAAATTCATCAACTTCTTTGTTGTGGTGAATACGTGCGATGTCCATGCTCTGCCTTATCAATGTATTTGGTGGTAGTGCAATAGAAATGGAATTTCTTTCTGTCTCTTTTCTTTCTATTAAAAATGGTTGTTGACAGCGAATCTCATGGCGAACATTGATGCTCAGCCATATGTTCGGGCATCGATGGCAGAGCATGGACGAAACATGGACATGAGCGGTCTACATTAGCCATATGCGATGTCCGACATGATGTTCATACCAACTTAATGGCTAATGTAGACCCCCAGTTAAAATTCAGCAATATTTTCCATATCGTGTTCCATTTTTGTGGTGAGGAATGTTGCCTATAATTGTGTTACTATCTACTAATAATAATTCCAGATGAACTTTTATGGGCGTTTTTCCCGCCAAAAATTAATGTATTTATAAAATTAATTTTTCCATTCAGAGCACCAAGTTTTTCTAAATATGAAACAGTTTTCGTTTCTTTGATTTATTAAATTTTTTATAATCGAAGAAATTTTTCAATGAAGGACGAGGATTTTTTTAATTTTATTTCCACTGAAAAATTCAAGTGATATAATTAATATTCTAAAAATTGAATTGTTACTTGCACCATAACCACCAGTTGTCGCTGAAGCTGTTGTTCCCTTAAGACTTAACATTCGGGAAACTGAAAACGCTTTGGCTGACTTAAATTCCAGGAAAGCCGCAGATGCTGATAAAACGGTAACTAAATGCAAAAAGGATAATTAAATTTTTTAATGCTGTTTTACGAATAGAATACTATCCTTCGGAATGGAAGATTTCATTAGATTATATATATATATATATATATATATATATATATATATATATATATATATATATATATATATATATATATATATATATATATATATATATATATATATATATATATATATATATATATATATATATATATATATATATATATATATATATATATATATATATATATATATATATATATATATATATATATATATATATATATATATATATATATATATATATATATATATATATATATATATATATATATATATATATATATATATATATATATATATATATATATATATATATATATATATATATATATATATATATATATATATATAATCTAATGAAATCTTCCATTCCGAAGGATAGTATTCTATTCGTAAAACAGCATTAAAAAATTTAATTATCCTTTTTGCATTTAGTTACCGTTTTATCAGCATCTGCGGCTTTCCTGGAATTTAAGTCAGCCAAAGCGTTTTCAGTTTCCCGAATGTTAAGTCTTAAGGGAACAACAGCTTCAGCGACAACTGGTGGTTATGGTGCAAGTAACAATTCAATTTTTAGAATATTAATTATATCACTTGAATTTTTCAGTGGAAATAAAATTAAAAAATCCTCGTCCTTCATTGAAAAATTTCTTCGATTATAAAAAATTTAATAAATCAAAGAAACGAAAACTGTTTCATATTTAGAAAAACTTGGTGCTCTGAATGGAAAAATTAATTTTATAAATACATTAATTTTTGGCGGGAAAAACGCCCATAAAAGTTCATCTGGAATTATTATTAGTAGATAGTAACACAATTATAGGCAACATTCCTCACCACAAAAATGGAACACGATATGGAAAATATTGCTGAATTTTAACTGGGGGTCTACATTAGCCATTAAGTTGGTATGAACATCATGTCGGACATCGCATATGGCTAATGTAGACCGCTCATGTCCATGTTTCGTCCATGCTCTGCCATCGATGCCCGAACATATGGCTGAGCATCAATGTTCGCCATGAGATTCGCTGTCAACAACCATTTTTAATAGAAAGAAAAGAGACAGAAAGAAATTCCATTTCTATTGCACTACCACCAAATACATTGATAAGGCAGAGCATGGACATCGCACGTATTCACCACAACAAAGAAGTTGATGAATTTTTTGCAGTTGCTCTGCCGGCATCATGTTCATGTCATGTTCAAGTCGATGGCTCGTGAAGACGTAGGGTTAAGAAACTTGCACATTTGAACTGGCTCTAAAATTTCCTTTAATTAACTTATGTATATGTTAGTGGATGTCGCAATAGTTTGACGTGGGAAACCTCATAAGTTCGGCTTCTCCAGTTTCGAGCTTTTCCAGTTTCTTTTCAGCTTCTTTATACTAATTCGAGTTTTTCGAGAATTTCACTTTCCCCCGAAAAAATGCTGATATGTTACTACTCACTACATATTTTTAGAATTTTTTAATGTGAGAAATTTACCACTCAAAAAATGCGATCTCTATTTAGATATTATATTGATAAAAAAAAAACACAGGTTTATCCTTTTTTATTTCGAAATCGGTATATCCTAAGATTTTGAATATATATCATCATTGATTAACAGTTTAAGGTGCAATTTGAAAAATGTTTAAGATACAGAATACATTCTTAGCTTTCAAACAAAATACCGTTGAGTTTCGTAACTAAAAGACTTCTATAGAATTGCTCATTATATATCGCACTTGCTTATCAATACTGTATTAACTAAACATTTTCATTTGAGCAATTTTTACCGAATATCGACATTAGTCATTCATATGTATTACATGTAAAAATTTTTTATTGTTCTAACTAGTACTTCACCACAAACAAAACGAGTTGTGATCTTTTTCGTAAAATAAATTCTGTGGACTTTTGACAAAAGTTAAGACAATATTAAAAACAGCGGTATTTATACAGAATGGTTTTACGGAATTTTAGGGCGCGTCTTTTGGTGTAATCAAAATGTTTCTATGATTTGTCACATATGGGCAACTCCATGTCAAATCGACCCACAGTTATACATGACTCCTTTCGATTTTGATGAAATTTGTCATATATTTTCTTTCATCCTATGACGAATTAATGCCAAAAGAAAAAAATTAAAAATGTTTATTTCAAAAGTTATGACATATTCAAAATGTCATTGTTTCACCAAATTTACCGAATGTGTTGTTTAGTTTTAAGTTTTTAAATCAAAATTTCATATTTAGAAAGAAAACTAGTATAATTTAATAATTTCCATATTTTCTCAAAATGGTATACATATTTATTTTATCGAAATTTGCTTTAAATAATAATATAAATAGTTTGTTGTCGCTACTGAAAATTTTTAATTTTGCGTTAATAACTATTGTTAAACAAGTGCGATATGTAAGTTAACTCAACTTTTTTTTAAATTTAAAAATAATGACGTAATTTCTCCACAATCAGATCAGCTAGACACACAAAACTGTTTGCCCTTCATGTTACTACAAAAAGAAACAGCTGTGCGAAATTTTATTATTGTCCGAGATGGGTAGTCCCACAAATTCATTAATTTTTGTCGATTTGAGATGGTATCAGCCTGTACAATGTGCACATGTGTATTTTTGTTATATTATTAAATTCTAAAAATATCGTTAAAAACGCTAAACATTTTATTTTTAAACTAATTCGAGTAGATTCTATCTAAAACATAAATTATATCATCAATTACACGCTTCCTTGCATTAATCACTACTTTAAGTACAATCGAACCCAGTATTCGACTGAATTTCCACTATGTGAACCCTCCTTGAACTGAAGGCTGTATCCTCAGTCGATAGTGAAAGTTGTAAAGTAAAAGTTTTTTTCTTTCTAGCGCGTTTAAATAAAAGCTTGTTTTTTTAAATGGTTTTTTATATTTAATATATTTATTTTTATCTTTTAAATTAAACTAAATAGATTTTTAGAGCTTTTTTTAATAGATCGTCGAAGAGTAACCCTAAAATAGAGTAACCATCCAGCCTAAAGCTGAAAGTCAATAGCACGCGTTATACACTGTAACGCGTTATAAGCGGCGGTCAAAAAAGTAGAAGCAGTGTAAATGTATGTGACGAGTTACATAGCACAAAGCGTAAAACGCTTGACGCGAAAAGTAGGTTTACTTTCTACTTTTTTATGCGTCGCATGCGATATGAAAAAATGACAGCTGTTTTTGATAGCCAGGGACGACAAATTATATTATATTTTCAATGTAATCGATAAATATGTTTGTATAGTGGATTATTTTTTTACATTTTTTTTACAAAAAAGAAGTCTAATAAAAAAAACCCTATCGCAATAGAGTTTACAAATGTTTTCAAGAATAAAATATATTAAAATTAATTTTTTAACACAATTCTTTCATCAACAAAATTTTCATTTTATTTATCGATGAATTTATGTAATAAGTTTCATCTCTGTTATGTTTATTAATTTTATCACTTTATCTTTATACTTTATTCAATATTGTACTGACACAATTAAATTTACATTAAAGTCAAGAAGAGCCGACAATCTGTTGGAATAGCTTTCGCTGAGTTAAAAAACCACTCACTTCCCGTTCCAAATACAAGGGACGCACCCAAAACCGTCTCGTTTTATTTTGGAGCCCTTGTTGCGCAAAATATTATATTTATAAACTCAATAAATTCCACAAATTCTTTTAACATTTCAACTTCAATAAACATTTTTGGAAAAATTATTTTTATTTGATAAAAATATTTACACTACAGCTGATCAAATCATAAACATTGGCGCATAAAAAGCGTCGCATGTAACTTGAATTTAGAAAGGCGTCTAAAGTATGAAACACACAAAACGCGCAACGCACGAAACGCGTGTTATGGACTTTCAGCTTAAGGGTGTTTGCGGGTATGTTTTGCTTTAATATGTTCATTAAACCTTCGTGTCATACTTTACCAAAAGCCTACGAAACACCAATGAAGAGCGCAAAGCAATAGTTATTTTCTTCTAAAGTTTTTCTAACACCATTCACAAGTCTATGTCGTGCTATGTTGTATCCTAAAACCGAATTCATGATCTGCACTGCATCCATTACAATTCGTTATTGGTTTCAGCTTACCCATAAGTAACCTCTCATAGTAATCAACGAAACCTTCCAAGCTACAGGATAGTATTTAAGGCGGAATATACTATTAATAAATTATAGTTCAAAAAAAATAAAAAAAACGGTTTAATATAGCAAAAGGAACTAAAAATTAGAAAATAATTTTTAATTATGAAGAGTTTGTGTTACAGTAATTCCAACAATCAATTATTACCAGGGAAACCGCAAATATTCAACTGCATGTTTTTTCCTGTGCGATGTATATAGGCACAAATAAGATATTTATACGTTTCAGAACTTTTTAAGACTTTTGGCATAGAGGTGGAAAGCTATCGATGGCACTATCGATAGTATCGATATTTAATATTTTTCGCGACTATCGATATTTTTATTTTGCTATCGATTATTATTTGAAAACAATCAATATTTTTTGCCGCTATCGATAGTAAATTATCCACTACTATTGATGTACTACACATTTCTCTCAACGATCGTCAGTTAGTTAAGTCGGATTTAAAAATCATAAGCTCACACAGTTTTCTCATATTGAAATGTTACAAGGATTTTAGTTTTGTTATTTATTGAACTAAGAAATAAAGTTATTTTTTGTTTAAAACACTGTTTTATTTAGCATTTTTACATACAGTTTTGAGCCTCGATTATCTGGGCTTCTATGGACATGCTATATCAATTAACCGGCAGTTGTTCGCTTTGTTTTATAGTCTCTATTATCCGTGCGTTTACCTCTATTATCCGTGCTTCGTTTTTATATCTCCCCTACGGTAAATGGAACTGACACAAAAGAAGTCAATTGACCGGTCCCCAGGTGGTAGGGACCAGTCCGAGTTCTAACACTTCCTATGAAGCGGAACAGCCACTTTTACATGCGGATGGCCTAGGATGGGGTTAATTGATACTTTGTATGAACCTTGTAACTTGTGTCTGAACTATCTTATGGAGTAGAATAATATAGATTATATATAAATATTATTCCAAAATTCAGCTGTAATTATCGATTAATTTATTTTTTTATTGTTACAAATACAAGTAGAAATTGTATTTTATTTTTAAGCGGTGACTTTGATAGGACTAGAACCGACAACCTCCGGCATGACGGACTAGTACACTTCCCACTCCATCACAGGAGAACTTATATTTCAATGTTATAAATACCAGTTAAGCTGGAGTTAATATGTGAATATAGTTACGCTGTTGTTCCCTTAAGACTTAACATTCGGGAAACTGAAAACGCTTTGGCTGACTTAAATTCCAGGAAAGCCGCAGATGCTGATAAAACGGTAACTAAATGCAAAAAGGATAATTAAATTTTTTAATGCTGTTTTACGAATAGAATGGAAGATTTCATTAGATTATATATATATATATATATATATATATATATATATATATATATATATATATATATATATATATATATATATATATATATATATATATATATATATATATATATATATATATATATATATATATATATATATATATATATATATATATATATATATATATATATATATATATATATATATATATATATATATATATATATATATATATATATATATATATATATATATATATATATATATATATATATATATATATATATATATATATATATATATATATATATATATATATATATATATATATATATATATATATATATATATATATATATATATATATATATATATATATATATATATATATATATATATATATATATATATATATATATATATATATATATAAATATTTTAATTTTTAAGTCCAGTCAGAAAATTACCTTCTTTAACAAAAAATTTCGCTCAGTTAAGTAGCTTTCTAAAAGTTTAAGGACGTTTTCGGGTAGGTTTTGCTTTAGTTTATGTATTAAACCTTCGTGCCATACTTTATCAAATGCCTGAGAAACATCGATGAAGATCGAAGAACAATATTTCTTTTCTTCGAAGGTTTTTCTAACCACGTTCACGAGTCTATGTGTTTGTTCAATCGTGCTATGTTGTCTCCTAAAACCGAATTGGTGGTCTGGAATTCATCCAGTACGATTCAGTATGAGTGTTAGCTTACTCATAAGTAGCTTTTCAAATAGTTTTGACATGTTAGACAACAGCCTTATAGGCCTATAGGACTCCACCTTCGTATGAGCCTTGCCTGGTTTAGGTATCATGGTAATCAGCGAAACCTTCCATTCTGCGGGATAGCATTTGAGGCGCAAAATACTGTTAAAAATAAATAGAATTATCCGTTTTGCAGTATAGGGTAGCTCTAAGAGCATTTTATTGCTTATTTTATCAGCGCCTGGAGCTTTTTTCGAGTTTAAGCCCGCAACATAGTGTTCAATCTCACGAATGTTGAACGTCAAACTAACATCTGGTATAGCGAGGACTGGTGGCAGATCAACTATACTATTAGACGTATTTGGAGTAAATACTTTCTGCAAGTGGTTTACAAACAGAGTGCCTTTTTCAGCCCAGTCCATTCGAAGCTCGCAATGGAGGCTTATATATCACTTGTCTTTTGAGGCCTCGGGCTGCTCTCCATAGCGAATAGTCTGTTTGAAGTGTTGCGTCGAGCCCATGCAGAGAGTTTTGAAGAGAAGCGGTTTCTTGATATTCCAGTAGAGTTTTCAGCTGTTTAGTACATTCCTTCAGCCCAGATTTTAGCTGAGGGGATCTGTAGCGTTGCCATTCTCTACGAACTTCTTTTTTCGGATAAAAGCCGTTCTACATCTGCTGAAAAATTTTTATTATATCTCACCTGAAGATTTGTAGTAGAAGCATTTAGAGCAGCTTGCTTAAGGTTTGCCTCAAACATTCTAATAGAGTCATCTATCTCAGCAGGCGTTTTTAATGGAATATTTTCTGGGCAATGAGCACTCGAATATTTTTTGTATTTCAACCAATTTATACGAGTGGTTGTCATCGTTAAATCACAAGTGGGTGAATATGTTGTATGTGAATATATAGTGAAAATAGTTGGTGAATGATCTCAAGGCAAATCTAAAGATGCTTCAACTTGGATCATTTCGCAGGGCGCACCCTTTACCACTCCAAAACCAATAACATCAGGTATTTTTCGGCGATCTGTTGGCCATTATGTTGGCTGCCCACTTGATGTAACATTCAAACAGAAATTGTGTCAAACACAACGCGACCCTTTGTAGTGATGAGGCGAGAACCCCAGAACGTGTGCTTATGCTGACTTTAGACGACATGTATTTTACATCTGACTTGTCAAATTTCCCACTGCAAAAGTGATACATGCCATGTGAAACATTGTCAGATGACGTTTACAGAAGCAAAGTCAGATGAAAAATTTTCAATTAGAGCGTGTTCTATTTTCATCTGACAAGGCATCTGACATCAGTTATATTAAAGTATCAAAAGTGTGGTTTGGCTGAAAAAACATTAAAAAGCAAAGAGCGCTTTATATATTTACGAAAATTGTGCAAAAACTCAGCTGTTGTGAACACTCAGAGGTTATGTCAGATTTAATTGCACATGTACGTGTGAAAGCAAATATTTTAAACCGTCTGTAAATTGACAATTTTGACAAACATGCGAAGTTACATATGTCTCACACACCTAACAAGCCATATGTAAAAAACATGTTGTTTAAAGTCAGCATTAGCGTTGTAATCACCGGCGGCCAAGAAGCGTGGGCCTAGTGAATTAAAAAATCTACTATATTGATTTTCTGTAATAGAGTACCTGGGAGGAGAGTAAATTGATGAAATCACCAGGTTTTGATGAAAAGCTTCAATGCAGATGTTAGTTGCTTGAAGATAGTCTTCACAATGATCACACATTAAGTAGTGTTTTAATCGCGATTTTATTAGTATACCCGAGCCACCACAAGCTCTACCTTGGGGGCCTTTGTGTCGTAGAGAGTATATCCATTGATTTTAAAAAGACTTCTAGCAGTCAAGTGCGTCTCAGAGAAAAGCATAACATCAATTTGTTTATCCATCATGAAGTATTCTAGTTCGTTTTTATGTTGGCGGATGCCGTTTGCATACCAGAAACAGATTTTTAAGTTCATGGTTTGTTTAATGCAGTCTGCAATAATGTAGACTGCATTTTCAACACTTCCTGCATCATGCAGGTCATGTTGGTTGTAAAAAAATTTACTGTTTGTATTAAATTTTCTATAGAAGCCTCAAGTCCATCAAAATTGAAACCACTGTTTTCGTTGGCAAGAGGCCATTTTTGAGATGTGGGCTGGTTAGACTTCAAAGCATTAGCGTACGAGAACTGGCTGTTTGGTATGTTTTGCGCTATGGGCTGGTTAGCCTTACAAATGTTGGCGTATGAAGGCTGGCTGGTATATATATATATATATATATATATATATATATATATATATATATATACATATATATATATATATATATATATATATATATATATACATATATATATATATATATATATATATATATATATATATATATATATATATATATATATATATATATATATATATATATATATATATATATATATATATATATATATATATATATATATATATATATATATATATATATATATATATATATATATATATATATATATATATATATATATATATATATATATATATATATATATATATATATATATATATATATATATATATATATATATATATATATATATATATATATATATATATATATATATATATATATATATATATATATATATATATATATATATATATATATATATATATATATATATATATATATTAGGGTTTTAATAAATACCAATTTGAAATATTTTAGGATGAAATATCCCAATAATTCGAGACACGAGATTTTCCGAAGGTTTGTGGAGACTACGAACCCTTGAGTTGGCAAATTATAGAGGTTAATAATTTGCCGGGAATCTAATACAACGCGTTAGGAAGTATCCCGTTTCTATTTGGGAGAGGATAAGGGAATAGGATACTTATCTGTGGGCAGGAGGAGTACCTGGAGTTTCCGTTTTAATGAACAACAAAGGTTTTCAGAAAAGTTAACTTACATTCTTTATTGAACAAATCCAAAAAATTGATGTAGAGAGAGTTCTTGCCTGGTTGAGTGTTACAGGAGGAATGTCTTAAATTCTATGTTACGAACTATTTGGCAATAACTTTACTATAAAACCTGAGATGGTAGTGCTAACCAAGTAATTTTTTAGTGCTAGTTAATTCAATATATATAATAAAGCTCAAAGTTATAAAAAGAAGTACTTGTTTGGACATAATTAAACTTTTAAATTTAAGATATTAAAGAAATCAAGTTCAAACGATAAAAAAATGTAGGTTTGTTTTAAACAGATTTAAACATGCTGGGCCCCTTGGTCGATATGACCAAATACCTTATATGGGTTGGAAGAGGTTCCAGCGTATTTAAATATAATAAAAAGTTTATAATAAAAACGTCTTTAAAATCAAGAATATATGTAAAGGGAAACCTGGTTTATTATGATGTGCTCTTGGGGCGGCCTTATAGGGTTTTAACGAGTTGCTCAAGCGCCCGGATAGCCCCTAGTAGGACACGTTTTGAGCTCGGGCCTGCGGTCTGCGATGAACGTGTTCCGTGCTCATGGGATCGGTTGCGGCCGTACTGATGGGGGCGTGAGTATGGACCGAGCCGGTTTCGCACGTTTGATCTGGTTGGTGAGCAGGGTGAACGTTGAGGGCGTCCGCCCCTTATTGGTGGCTGCCTGGCTGTTGCCGCTTGACTGTTGAGATGATGTAGCCACCCGGTTCGATTGGTGTAGTACCGTGTGGTGCGTCCCAACCACACTTTTTGCACACTTCGGCTGACGTGCAATCATCACTTGCATGTGAACGGGCCAAACAGTTTCCGCAGTATCGGTGGATTCGCACCCTCCGTTTCGCTCCTCTACGGTCATCGACAGAAATTGTCTACAAAATCTTAATGGATGAAACCGGTGGCAGCTTAGGCATTCTTGGATGTCTGAGCTTCTATTCGACCTGTGAAAATAGATTATTATTACTAATAAACATAATAAAGTTTGGAGAATGAAGTGTGATTGAGTGACTGACTGTTCAAATTTATGTTGTGCGTGAATATAGGAGTGGAATTAGGATTTTGTCAGAGATTATGTGAATCTTTATGCAGTCTATACAGTGTTAGCGGGAAGCACACAGATTTTGGAAATTGCTCTAGTGACTATACCTAATTGAGTTCGTATGTCCGCGACACGTACTAGCCCATCATCATTTGTTATACGACCCAATCTCCATTCATTGGGAGGAAGAAGATCGTCTTTAATAACGACAAGTTGACCGATACTTAGATTATCTTCAGAATTCTGCCACTTATATCTCTTTTGAAGCTCTTTTAGATATTCATCCTTCCATCGCTGAGCAAACTGGTGATGCAGAACCTTTAGTTTTTTCCCAGCGATTTTTGGAAGGTAAGGGATTCTATAGGTGCTTCGGGAAGAGCAAGTAAGGGGGCACCGCGTAAGAAGTGTCCGGGAGTTAGAGCAAGTAGCTCATTTGGGTCATCAGACATTGGTGACAAAGGTCTTGAGTTTAATATTGATTCGATTCGGGCTAAGAGAGTTATGAATTCCTCAAACGTATATTTACCATTCTGGGCAACCTTTTTGAAGTGCATCTTAAAGGATTTCACTCCGGCTTCCCATAAACCTCCCATATGAGGTGCGTTCGATGGAATGAATGACCAGTGGATACCGTGGGATGCATACTTAGCCGAAATGTCTGTAGAAGTCGTCTTAATAAAGTTTGTAAAATTCTGCCGAAGCGCGCGTTCGGCACCTACGAAATTCGTTCCGTTGTCAGACATTATTTTTTGGGGAAAGCCTCGACGACCTACAAATCGGGTAAAGGCTGCTAGAAACGAGGCTGTGGTTAAATCTGAACATAATTCAAGGTGGATGGCCTTTGTACAGAAACAGACAAAGACACATACGTAAGGTTTATGGTATGGAGCGTTTCTTAATATTGATGTTTTTGTCGAAAATGGGCCGGCAAAATCTAAGCCAGTGTTGGTGAACGGGAGGGAGAAAGAGCTCCTCTCTAACGGAAGGGCTCCCATTAGCCGAGCTCTTATCCTTTGCTTATAGCGCACGCATGGAATGCATTTTCTTATGAAAAATCTTAGGGTTGACCTTAATCTCGAAACGAAATATTTTGAGCTTATAGCTCGAAGCATTAAATTAAATTCAGCATGCATAAGGAGATTATGCGTAAAATCTATATAGAGTTTGCAGAAGATTGAGTGTCCGGGTAGAATAATAGGGTGACGTCATTGAATGAAATTGCAGAGTTGGAAATTCTACCGTTTGTTCTAATAACATTATTGTTGTCTATGTATGGGTTTAATGGATATAACGAACTTTTGTTATTCACTTTCCCATATTTTACTTAGGAATAATATTCTTTTGGGTAATGTATACGCTGTGCTATATGGACCAATTTAGTTTTTGTATTCGAAAAATCCCTACTGTTAATATACGTGACCTTTCTTACTAACAGTGCTATTGCCTCAGTGGGAGCCAATATCTGGTCCTGAGCTGCGGGAGGTGGTCGATTCTTGGGGTGGTTTCGGAGATTACCTTTAATGGAGTCGAGAAATCGAAACACGTAGGTCATAACCCGTATGGCTTTATCCCATTTTGAAAACCGAGTCAAAAGATCCTCATCTATCAGATTGTAAAATCTCGCTCTCATCCGCAATGGTTGCAGACAGGGTGAAATATGACCGCTTTATTCTTAGCTTCCGGGGGATGTGAGTAAGTTATGGGCTTTGGCCATTCTTCCGGTGTCTTTTGGAGCCAAACTGGCCCGTTCCACCATAACGAATTGTTCATAAGATGACCGGGAACGTGACGCCAAGAAATATTTCCGACATTGCGTAATATTTGTGATGTGCGGTTGGCCATGTAAGTTTTCCAGGTATTGGGGGGCTTTCTAACCAACCTAGAACGATAGAGGAATCGGTCCAGAGATGGAGACTATAATTGGCGCAAGAGACTGTATTATTAGATTTTTTTTAATTTTGAGAGCAAGAGAGCTCCACAGAGTTCTAAGCAGGGAAGACTGATTGGATCAATAGGGGCTACTGTCGTTTTCGAAACCAATAAATGCGCCGTAACTGATGAGTCAGTCTGTACGCGGAGGTACACTGCTGCACAGTACGCTTTTTCAGAGGCGGCACAGAACCCATGGATTTGAGTTAAGCGGGAAGGAGAAAATTCAATCCATCGGGGTATTTTAATATTCGAAATCATGGAAAGGCTTTTAACGAACTCATTCCATGTTGCCAACGTCGCCGGGCCTAACATTTCATCCCAGCCAGTCCCATCTAACCAGAGCTGTTGAAGAATGATTTTGGCTTGAATAATGATCGGGGAGATCCAACCAGCTGGGTCAAAAGCTTGGCAACACTTGAAAGAATTTGCCTTTTAGTAATAGCGCTGATAGCGTCAATAGGGTCAAGAGTATATGAAAATGAATCAGAGAGTGCATTCCATTGTATTCCACGGTTTTGGTCGCACTTGTTTCTCGGAATTTGAGAAAGTTGGAATCTAAAATATTTTCTTTCGGAACTGCCGCCAAGATTTCAGGAGAATTAGACGTAATCTTTTTTAAGGGGAAACCTGCCGACTTTTAAAGCCGTAATAACTTGGGATAAACTTTCAATAGCCGAGTTTACATCATGAGAGCCTGATAGTATATGGTCTACATAAGTTTCTTGCGTTAAAACATAAGATGCTCGAGGGTACGTTTCTTGGGAATCAAGGGCTAGCTGATTGAGAGTTCTGATCGCCAGATATGGCGCACAGTTTAACTCCGAAGGTTACTGTTTTTAACGCAAGGTCTTGAACGGGATCATTTGGGGTTTTTTCGAAAGAGAATTCTTGAAATTGGGCATCTTCTTTATGGACTAAAATTTGGCGATACATTTTCTCTATATCGCCATTGAAAACGTACTTGTGAAATCGCCATTTCAAAATGAAATTTATCAAGTTGGCTTGGAGGGTAGGACCGACATGTAGGACGTCATTGAGCGACAGCCCTGAATTTGTCTTCCTGGACGCATTAAAGAACTACCCTAACCTTTGTGCTACGGCTCTCGGATTTGACGACTGCGTGATGTGGCAGATAGAAAGAAATTATATCCGTAACGAGAGACGTTTTCGGATGAGATGGGGGGTTCCATGTGACCTAAGATATATATTCTCCTAACACATTTTTATAAGTTTGGCCTAGCTCAGGCCTTTTGTTTAGGGTGCGTTCCATGTGGAATAACTGCGCCTTTGCCACAAATCGGGAGGCTCCGAGAGACATCTTACGTGGGAATTCGGACTTAAACGGTAGTTTGACTACGTAACGTCCATCTTTGTTTCGAAACGTAGTTTTCTGAAAGAGAGTTTCGCAGAATTCATCTTCTTTCGAAACATGACGATGAGCGGGAACCTCTTCTTGTTCCCAAAACTTTTGAGCTGGTCACCGAGAGTATCGGAAGTAACTTCAGTGGCACTAGTTGACAAAGAGGAAACTGATTCAATCTGAATTGGACCACTAATAATCCATCCGAAGATAGTTAATTGTGCCATAAGAGAATTAGAGATATTTTTTACTCCTTCGAGAAGCACTGCGGGAGGATATTGCTTCCAAATCAGGGTCAGCTAATTCCATATCTTTTAAAGTGCACAAAACTATATCCGATCGTGACACTGCAAATCTTGGCAACATTCGGGTTATCTTAGGAACTACTATTGCCTGGATGTCAACATAGCGGTTGAATTTACTAGAATATAGTGTCAATTTACATATAGAGTTTGAATAAGCTACTATCTGGCCTCCAATCCCATGTATTTGAAAAGCTCTCGGTTGCGTGGGAAGCTTAAGCTGCCTACTGAAGTTTTTTAGAAATGAACGTTTTTTCAGAACCTGATCTAGGAAAGCTCGAGCTCGAAAATCTTCACCTTGGTGCCTAATTTGAACTACTGCTACGGGTAATAGAGTATTTTCAGTATGGTGCTGATCATCGGAATGAGCGACATGGGCAATTGCTGACGCTGCTGCTCTTGCCCTCGCTTGGGCTGATGTTTCTGGCTTCTGATCTTGGAAAGAATTTGAAGCCTTGGGGGTGGGGGTCCGAAATGTAACAACGAATTATGGTTTTTGTTACAACAAGAGAATTTGCTAGGCACTCATTTCTAAGATGAGTATACGCTAAGCAATTGAGGCATATTTTATTGTTCGAGAAGAATTGATTTCTAGTTTGTGGATCAAATCCTAGAAATTTTGGGCAGCTTTTAAGTGGGTGGTTAGAAGTGCAAATCTTACATGAATATTGTGAAGTTTCTGGTTTTGGCGGGTTGCCTTAAACCTAACTTCTCGCTTCAGCGTGGGTGCTTGTATATCCTTGTTTCGGGCCTCTAATCTTTCCACCACTTCACATCTGTGACTCAAAAATGTATCCATTTGTTGCCATTTAACCAAGCTCTATGAGTTTCCAAAGATTGCTCCCATAAGGAAAGAGTTTCTACTGGAAGCTTGCTTGAGCACAATATAATAATAAATGGGTCCCATTGATCTATTGGGACAGCCTGGGCTTTAATTGCTGCTAGACAATCATTAATTGTACATTGCAGAATCTGAAGGGATTCACTACTCTCTGAACTTATGGGGGATAAATTTAGAAGTATTTTAATCTGATTCTCAACTAGAATCCTCTGATTCTCGTACCTATCTTTTAAGGCCTCCCAAGCAAGTAAAGTTCTCAGAGCATAGCTTGTACTTTTTTATAATTCCGCTTGCCTGACCTTGAACTTTTAATCGAAGGTAATATAATTTTTGTACCGGGGGAATTCGGGGATTGTCTTTGTACACGGCCGAGAACATGTCCTGAAAGGACGGCTACACCTCATATCCTCCATAAAATATATCCGTATCACACGGTGGAACTTTTATTTGAGAAAAGTAATCTTCGTTGGGGCTGGAATCTATTATTTGAATTGGAGCATTCATCACAATGAATGCCCTCTGTGCTTCGACAATCTTCGACTTACATTTCAGATAGGATTTTGTGCATGTAGAGTATTTAGCTCGGGCAGAATCAATAAACTCCTTTTCGTTTTTTATATCCTTATCAAGTGATACCAATTTGTACGACTTTTGAACAGCTGCCCATGTCTAAATTTATAACGTATGTATGTATGTGTTTAAAATTTCAATATATGTCTGAAAAAACACAATCTTGTAAAAAACTCACGGTTTCCCATACAAATATCCGACAGTGGTGTAGATGCTGCTGCTTATCTTGGTGTTGTTGCTTTTGTAATTAGCTTTTGTTCAAATCGCTCCTGTTGTTGTTGTTGGTGTTGTCTTCCAATCTTTGCTAAAGTTGTTGTTTTGCGCTATTGTTTGCTGTTGTATGGATACCAATTTAGTTTTAGATTTTTTTTCCTGGTTTTGTTTAAAATGGTAGGTTCTTAACTTCACCAAATAACTAATTTTTTAATTTTTTTTGTTAACCAACGATTTTCTTTCTTTTTTATATTGTTTAAACACTTTATTTTCTTTTTTTTTTCTAATTTTCATCAACCTTTGCACAATATTTCTAAATTTGCTTCTTGATTCTTTTAGCACGTCAATGAGAATAAAATTCTTGCTTGCAGAAGCAGTTACCTAAGTTATAACATTTATTGAGAGCTGTGTGTGGACTGTATATTTTAAAATGGAGATGCCAATAGTGTTGAAGTTTAGCACACTTTTTCC
>CATQFL010000290.1:0-36780 GCA_956483635.1 Panzeria rudis
GTAAAATTATTTCTCCGGATTCTGGTTAAAACAGTAAAATAGCAGGAAGGAATACCTTCAAACTGCGGTATATCTCATCCTGTCACCTACATTAGTTTGTCCAGAATTAGGAAAATCCTCCAGAGAAATAGTACTAAGTTTATGAAATATTAAAAAAATTTAAAAAATAGGTAAAATTATTTCTCCGGATTCTGGCTAAAACAGTAAAATAATAGGAGGGAATACCTTCAAAATGCGGTATATCTCATCCTGTCACTATATTAGTTTGTCCAGAATTAGGAAAATCCTCCAGAGAAATAGTACTAAGTTTATGAAATATTAAAAAAATTTAAAAAATAGGTAAAATTATTTCTCCGGATTCTGGCTAAAACAGTAAAATAATAGGAGGGAATACCTTCAAAATGCGGTATATCTCATCCTGTCACTATATTAGTTTGTCCAGAATTCGGAAAATCCTCAAGAGAAATAGTACTAAGTTTATGAAATATTAAAAAAATTAAAAAAAAAAGGTAAAACTATTTCTCATGATTCTGGTTAACACAGTAAAATAACAGGATGGAATACCTTCAAAATGCGGTATATCTCATGCTGTCAACTACATTAGTTTGTCTAGAATTCGGAAAATCCTCCAGAGAAATAGCACTAAGTTTATGAAATATTAAAAAAATTATAAAAATAGGTTAACTTATTTCTTTGGATTCTGGTTAAAACAGTAAAATAACAGGACGAAATACCTTCAAAATGCGGTATATCTCATCCTGTCAACTACATTAGTTTGTCCAAAATTCGGAAAATCCTCCAGAGAAATAGTACTAAGTTTATGAATATTAAAAAAATTAAAAAAAAGGTAAAATTATTTCTCCGGATTATGGTTAAAACAGTAAAATAGCAGGATGGAATACCTTTAAAATGCGGTATATCTCATCCTGTCAACTACATTAGTATGTCCAGAATTCGGAAAATCCTCCAGAGAAATAGTACTAAGTTTACGAAATATTAAAAAAATTTTAAAAAATAGGTAAAACTATTTCTCCGGATTCTGGTTAAAACGGTAACATTACAGGATGGAATACCTTCAAAATGAGGTATATCTAATTCTGTCAACTACATTAGTTTGTCTAAAATTCGAAATCCTCCAGAGAAATAGTACTAAGAGTATGAATTATTAAAAAATTAAAAAAAATAGGTAAAATTATTTCTCCGGATTCTGGTTAAAACAGTAAAATAGCAGGATTGAATACCTTCAAAATGCGGTATATCTCATCCTGTCACCTACATTAGTTTGTCCAGAATTAGGAAAATCCTCCAGAGAAATAGTACTAAGTTTATGAAATATTAAAAAAATTTAAAAAATAGGTAAAATTTTTTCTCCGGATTCTGGCTAAAACAGTAAAATAATAGGAGGGAATACCTTCAAAATGCGGTATATCTCATCCTGTCACTATATTAGTTTGTCCAGAATTCGGAAAATCCTCAAGAGAAATAGTACTAAGTTTATGAAATATTAAAAAAATTAAAAAAAATAGGTAAAATTATTTCTCCGGATTCTGGTTAAAACAATAAAATAACAGGATGGAATAACTTCAAAATTCGGTATATCTAATCCTGTCAACTACATTAGTTTGTCCAGAATTCGAAAAATCCTCCAGAGAAATAGTACTAAGTTTATGAAATATTAAAAAAATTTAAAGAAAATAGGTAAAATTATTTCTCCGGATTCTGGTTAAAACAGTAAAATAACAGGATAGAATACCTTCAAAATGCGAAAAATCCTCCAGAGAAATAGTACTAAGTTTTTGAAAAATTAAAAAAATAGGTAAAATTATTTCTGCGGATTCTGGTTATAACAGTAAAATAACAGGATACCTTCAAATTGCAGTACATCCAATCCTGTCAACTACATTAGTTTGTCCAGAATTCGGAAAATCCTCCAGAGGAATAGTACTAAGTTTATGAAGTATTAAAAAAATTAAAATAAATAGATAAAACTATTTCTCAGGATTCTGGTTAAAACAGTAACATAACAGGATGGAATATCTTTAAAATGCGGTATATCTCATCCTGTCAACTACATTATTTTGTCCTGACTTCGGACAATCCTCCAGAGAAATAGTACTAAGTTTATGAAATTTTAAACAATTTTAAAAAATAGGTAAAATTATTTGTCCGGATTCTGGTTAAAACAGTAAAATAACAGGACGGAATACCTTCAAAATGCGGTATATCTCATCCTGTCAACTACATTAGTTTTTCCAAAATTCGGAAAATCCTCCAGAGAAGTAGTACTAGGTTTATGAAATATTAAAAAAATTAAAAAAAAAGGTAAAATTATTTCTCCGGATTCTGGTTAAAACAGTAAAATAGCAGGATGGAATACCTTCAAAATGCGGTATACCACATCCTGTCAGCTACATTAGTTTGTCCAGAGTTAGGAAAATCCTCCAGAGAAATAGTACTAAGTTTCTGAAATATTAAAAAAATTTAAAAAAAATAGGTAAATTATTTCTCCGGATTCTGGTTAAAACAGTAAAATAACAGGAGGGAATAACTTCAAAATGCGGTATATCTTATCCTGTCAACTACATTAGTTTCTCCAGGATTTGAAAAATCCTCTAGAGAAATAGTACTAAGTTTATGAAATATTTAAAAAATTTAAAAAATAGGTAAAATTATTTCTCCGGATTCTGGTTAAAACAGTAAAATAACAGGATAGAATACCTTCAAAATGCGGTATATCTTATCCTGTCAACTACATTAGATTGTCCAGAATTCAGAAAATCCTCCAGAGAAATAGTACTAAGTTTTTTAAAAATTAAAAAAAAAAATAAAAAAAATAGGTAAAATTATTTCTCCGGATTCTGGTTAAAACAGTAAAATAACAGGATGGAATACCTTCAAAATGCTGTATATCTCATCCTATCAACTACATTAGTTTGTCCAGACTTTAAAAAATCCTCCAGAGAAATAGTACTAATTTTTTGAAAAATTAAAAAAATAGGTAAAATTATTTCTCCGGATTCTGGTTAAAACAGTAAAATAACAGGATAGAATACCTTCAAAATGAGGTATATCTCATTTTGTCAACTACATTAGTTTGTCCAAAATTCGGAAAATCCTCCAGAGAAATAGTATTAATTTTATAAAATATTAAAAAAATTGGTAAAATTATTTCGCCAAATTGTGGTTAAAACAGTAAAATAACAGGCTGAATACCTTCAAAATGCGGTACATCCCATCCTGTCAACTACATTAGTTTGTCCAGAATTCGGAAAATCCTCCAGAGAAATAGTACTAAGTTTATGAAATATTAAAACAATTAGAAAAAATAGGCAAAATGATTTCTCCGGATTCTGGTTAAAACAGTAAAATAACAGGATGGAATACCTTCAAAATGCGGTATATTTCATCCTGTCAACTACATTGGTTTGTACAGAATCGGAAAATCCTACAGAGAAATAGTACTAAGTTAATGAAATATTAGAAACATAAAAAATAGGTAAAACTATTTCTCCGGATTCTGGTTAAAACAGTAAAATAACAGGATGGAATACCTTCAAAATGCGGTATATCTCATCCTGTCACCTACATTAGTTTGTCCAGAATTAGGAAAATCCTCCAGAGAAATAGTACTAAGTTTATGAAATATTAAAAAAATAAAAAAAAATAGATAAAACTATTTCTCAGGATTCTGGTTAAAACAGTAACATAACAGGATGGAATATCTTTAAAATGCGGTATATCTCATCCTGTCAACTACATTATTTTGTCCTGAGTTCGGAAAATCCTCCAGAGAAATAGTACTAAGTTTATGAAATATTAAAAAAATTTAAAAAAATAGATAAAATTATTTGTCCGGATTCTGGTTAAAACAGTAAAATAACAGGACGTAATACCTTCAAAATGCGGTATATCTCATCTCGTCAACTACATTAGTTTGTCCAAAATGCGGAAAATCCTCCAGAGAAGTAGTACTAAGTTTATGAAATATTAAAAAAATTAAAAAAAAAAAGGTAAAATTATTTCTCCGGATTCTGGTTAAAACAGTAAAATAGCAGGATGGAATACCTTCAAAATGCGGTATACCCCATCCTGTCAGCTACATTAGTTTGTCCAGAATTGGGAAAATCCTCCAGAGAAATAGTACTAAGTTTATGAAATATTAAAAAAATTAAAAAAATAGGTAAAATTATTTCTCCGGATTCTGGTTAAAACAGTAAAATAACAGGAGGGAATAACTTCAAAATGCGGTATATCTTATCCTGTCAACTACATTAGTTTGTCCAGAATTCGAAAAATCCTCCAGAGAAATAGTACTAAGTTTATGAAATATTAAAAAAATTTTAAAAATAGGTAAAATTATTTCTCCGGATTCTGATTAAAACAGTAAAATAACAGGATAGAATACCTTCAAAATGCGGTATATCTTATCCTGTCAACTACATTAGATTGTTCAGAATTCAGAAAATCCTCCAGAAAAATTAGACTAAGTTTTGAAAATTTAAAATAAAAATAAAAAAAAGGTAAAATTATTTCTCCGGATTCTGGTTAAAACAGTAAAATAACAGGATGGAATACCTTCAAAATGCTGTATATCTCATCCTGTCAACTACATTAGTTTGTCTAGAATTCGAAAATCCTCCAGAGAAATAGCACTAAGTTTATGAAATATTAAAAAAATTAAAAAAATAGGTTAGCTTATTTCTTTGGATTCTGGTTAACACAGTAAAATAACAGGATGGAATACCTTCAAAATGCGGTATAGCTCATCCTGTCACCTACATTAGTTTGTCCAGACTTAGGAAAATCCTCCAGAGAAATAGTACTATGTTTATGAAATATTAAAAAAATTTAAAAAATAGGTAAAATTATTTCTCCGGATTCTGGCTAAAACAGTAAAATAATAGGAGGGAATACCTTCAAAATGCGGTATATTTCATCCTGTCAACTACATTAGTTTGTCCAGAATTCGGAAAATCCTCCAGAGAAATAGTACTAAGTTTATGAAATATTAAAAAAATGAAAAAAATAGGTAAAATTATATCTCCGGATTCTGGTTAAAACAGTAAAATAGCAGGATGGAATACCTTCAAACTGCGGTATATCTCATCCTCTCACCTACATTAGTTTGTCCAGAATTAGGAAAATCCTCCAGAGAAATAGTACTAAGTTTATGAAATATTAAAAAAATTTAAAAAATAGGTAAAATTATTTCTCCGGATTCTGGCTAAAACAGTAAAATAATAGGAGGGAATACCTTCAAAATGCGGTATATCTCATCCTGTCACTATATTAGTTTGTCCAGAATTCGGAAAATCCTCAAGAGAAATAGTACTAAGTTTATGAAATATTAAAAAATTAAAAAAAATAGGTAAAACTATTTCTCAGGATTCTGGTTAAAACAGTAAAATAACAGGATGGAATATCTTTAAATGCGGTATATGTCATCCTGTCAACTACATTATTTTGTCCTGACTTCGGAAAATCCTCCAGAGAAATAGTACTAAGTTTATGAAATATTAAAAAAAATTTAAAAAAATAGATAAAATTATTTGTTCGGATTCTGGTTAAAACAGTAAAATAACAGGACGGAATACCTTCAAAATACGGTATATCTCATCTTGTCAACTACATTAGTTTGTCCAAAATTCGGAAAATCCTCCAGAGAAGTAGTACTAAGTTTATGAAATATTAAAAAAATTAAAAAAAAGGTCAAATTATTTCTCCGGATTCTGGTTAAAACAATAAAATAACAGGATGGAAATAACTTCAAAATTCGGTATATCTAATCCTGTCAACTACATTAGTTTGTCCAGAATTCGAAAAATCCTCCAGAGAAATAGTACTAAATAGGTAAAATTATTTCTCCGGATTCTGGTTAAAACAGTAAAATAACAGGATAGAATACCTTCAAAATGCGGTATATCTTATCCTGTCAACTACATTAGTTTGTCCAGAATTCAGAAAATCCTCCAGAGAAATAGTACTAAGTTTTTGAAAAATTAAAAAATTAAAAAAATAGGTAAAATTATTTCTCCGGATTCTGGCTAAAACAGTAAAATAATAGGATAGAATACCTTCAAAATGCGGTATATTTCATCCTGTCAACTACATTAGTTTGTCCAGAATTCGGAAAATCCTCCAGAGAAATAGTACTAAGTTTATGAAATATTAAAAAAATTAAAAAAAAATAGGTAAAATTATTTCTCCGGATTCTGGTTAAAACAGTAAAATAGCAGGATGGAATACCTTCAAACTGCGGTATATCTTATCCTGTCACCTACATTAGTTTGTCCAGAATTAGGAAAATCCTCCAGAGAAATAGTACTAAGTTTATGAAATATTAAAAAAATTTAAAAAATAGGTAAAACTATTTCTCAGGATTCTGGTTAAAACAGTAAAATAACAGGATGGAATATCTTTAAAATGCGGTATATCTCATCCTGTCAACTACATTATTTTGTCCTGACTTCGGAAAATCCTCCAGAGAAATAGTACTAAGTTTATGAAATATTAAAAAAATTTTAAAAAATAGATAAAATTATTTGTCCGGATTCTGGTTAAAACAGTAAAATAACAGGACGGAATACCTTCAAAATGCGGTATATCTCATCTTGTCAACTACATTAGTTTGTCCAAAATTCGGAAAATCCTCCAGAGAAGTAGTACTAAGTTTATGAAATATTAAAAAAATTAAAAAAGGTAAAATTATTTCTCCGGATTCTGGTTAAAACAATAAAATAACAGGATGTAATAACTTCAAAATTCGGTATATCTAATCCTGTCAACTACATTAGTTTGTCCAGAATTCGAAAAATCCTCCAGAGAAATAGTACCTAAGTTTATGAAATATTAAAAAAATTTAAAGAAAATAGGTAAAATTATTTCTCCGGATTCTGGTTAAAACAGTAAAATAACAGGATAGAATACCTTCAAAATGCGGTATATCTTATCCTGTCAACTACATTAGTTTGTCCAGAATTCAGAAAATCCTCCAGAGAAATAGTACTAAGTTTTTGAAAAATTAAAAAAATTAAAAAAATAGGTAAAATTATTTCTCCGGATTCTGGTTAAAACAGTAAAATAAAAGGATGGAATACCTTCAAAATGCGGTATATCTCATCCTATCAACTACGTTAGTTTGTCCAGAATTCGAAAAATCCTCCAGAGAAATAGTACTAAGTTTTTGAAAAATTAAAAAAATAGGTAAAATTATTTCTGTGGATTCTGGTTGTAACAGTAAAATAACAGGATACCTTCAAAATGCGGTATATCTCATGCTGTCAACTACATTAGTTTGTCCAGAATTAGGAAAATCCTCCAGAGAAATAGTACTAAGTTTATGAAATATTAAAAAAATTAAAAAAAAAATAGGCAAAATTATTTCTCCGGATTCTGGTTAAAACAGTAAAATAAAAGGATGGAATACCTTCAAAATGCGGTATATCTCATCCTATCAACTACATTAGTTTGTCCAAAATTCGGAAAATCCTCCAGAGAAGTAGTACTAAGTTTATGAAATATTAAAAAAATTAAAAAAAAGGTAAAATTATTTCTCCGGATTCTGGTTAAAACAGTAAAATAGCAGGATGGAATACCTTCAAAATGCGATATACCACATCCTGTCAGCTACATTAGTTTGTCCAGAATTAGGAAAATCCTCCAGAGAAATAGTACTAAGTTTATGAAATATTAAAAAAATTAAAAAAAAAATAGGTAAAATTATTTCTCCGGATTCTGGTTAAAACAGTAAAATAACAGGAGGGAATAACTTCAAAATGCGGTATATCTTATCCTGTCAACTACATTAGTTTGTCCAGAATTCGAAAAATCCTCCAGAGAAATAGTACTAAGTTTATGAAATATTAAAAAAATTTAAAAAATAGGTAAAATTATTTCTCCGGATTCTGGTTAAAACAGTAAAATAACAGGATAGAATACCTTCAAAATGCGGTATATCTTATCCTGTCAACTACATTAGATTGTCCAGAATTCAGAAAATCCTCCAGAGAAATAGTACTAAGTTTTTGAAAAATTAAAAAAAAAATAAAAAAATAGGTAAAATTATTTTTCCGGATTCTGGTTAAAACAGTAAAATAACAGGATAGAATACCTTCAAAATGCGGTATATCTCATTTTGTCAACTACATTAGTTTGTCCAAAATTCGGAAAATCCTCCAGAGAAATAGTATTAATTTTATAAAATATTAAAAAAATTAAAAAAATTGGTAAAATTATTTCGCCGGATTGTGGTTAAAACAGTAAAATAACAGGCTGGAATACCTTCAAAATGCTGTACATCCCATCCTGTCAACTACATTAGTTTGTCCAGAATTCGGAAAATCCTCCAGAGAAATAGTACTAAGTTTATGAAATATTAAAAAAATTAGAAAAAATAGGCAAAATGATTTCTCCGGATTCTGGTTAAAACAGTAAAATAACAGGATGGAATACCTTCAAAATGCGGTATATTTCATCCTGTCAACTACATTAGTTTGTCCAGAATTCGGAAAATCCTCCAGAGAAATAGTACTAAGTTAATGAAATATTAAAAACATAAAAAATAGGTAAACCTATTTCTCCGGATTCTGGTTAAAACAGTAAAATAACAGGATGGAATACCTTCAAAATGCGGTATATCTCATCCTGTCAACTTCATTATTTTGTCCAGCATTCGGAAAATCCTCCAGAGAAATAGTACTAAGTTTATGCAATATTAAAAAAATTAAAAAAAATAGGCAAAATTATTTCTCCGGATTCTAGTTAAAACAGTAAAATAACATGATGGAATACCTTCAAAATGCGGTATATCTGATCCTGTCAACTACATTAGTTTGTCCAGAATTCGGAAAATCCTCCAGAGAAATAGTACTAAGTTTATGAAATATTAAAAAAATTAGAAAAAATAGGCAAAATGATTTCTCCGGATTGTGGTTAAAACAGTAAAATAACAGGCTGGAATACCTTCAAAATGCTGTACATCCCATCCTGTCAACTACATTAGTTTGTCCAGAATTCGGAAAATCCTCCAGAGAAATAGTACTAAGTTTATGAAATATTAAAAAAATTAGACAAAATAGGCAAAATGATTTCTCCGGATTCTGTTAAAACAGTAAAATAACAGGATGGAATACCTTCAAAATGCGATATATCTCATCCTGTCAACTACATTAGTTTGTCTAGAATTCGAAAAATCCTCCAGAGAAATAGCACTAAGTTTATGAAATATAAAAAAAATTAAAAAAATAGGTTAACTTATTTCTTTGGATTCTGGTTAACACAGTAAAATAACAGGATAAAATACCTTCAAAATGCGGTATATCTCATCCTATCAACTACATTAGCTTGTCCAGAATTCGGAAAATCCTCCAGAGAAATAGTACTAAGCTTATGAAATATTAAAAAATTAAAAAAAATAGGTAAAATTAGTTCTCCGGATTCTGGTTAAAACAGTAAAAATAACAGGAGGGAATACCTTCAAAATGCGCTATATCTCATCCTGTCACTATATTAGTTTGTCCAGAATTCGGAAAATCCTCCAGAGAAATAGTACTAAGTTTATGAAATATTAAAAAATTAAAAAAAATAGGTAAAATTATTTCTCCGGATTCTGGTTAAAACAATAAAATAACAGGATAGAATAACTTCAAAATGCGGTATATCTAATCCTGTCAACTACATTAGTTTGTCCAGAATTCGAAAAATCCTCCAGAGAAATAGTACTAAGTTTATGAAATATTAAAAAAATTTAAAGAAAATAGGTAAAATTATTTCTCCGGATTCTGTTTAAAACAGTAAAATAACAGGATAGAATACCTTCAAAATGCGGTATATCTTATCCTGTCAACTACATTAGTTTGTCCAGAATTCAGAAAATCCTCCAGAGAAATAGTACTAAGCTTTGAAAAATTAAAAAATAGGTAAAATTATTTCTGCGGATTCTGGTTATAACAGTAAAATAACAGGATAGAATACCTTCAAAATGCGGTACATCCCATCCTGTCAACTACATTAGTTTGTCCAGAATTCGGAAAATCCTCCAGAGAAATAGTACTAAGTTTATGAAATATTAAAAAAAACTAAAAAAAAATAGGTAAAATTATTTCTCCGGATTCTGGTTAAAACAGTAAAATAGCAGGATGGAATACATTCAAAATGCGGTATACCCCATCCTATCAGCTACATTAGTTTGTCCAGAATTCGGAAAATCCTCCAGAGAAATAGTACTAAGTTTATGAAATATTAAAAAATTTAAAAAAAAAATTGGTTCACTTATTTCTCCGGATTCTAGTTTAAACATTAAAATAGCAGGATGGAATACCTTCAAAATGCGGTACATCCCATCCTGTCAACTACATTAGTTTGTCCAGAATTCGGAAAATCCTCCAGAGAAATAGTACTAAATTTATGAAATATTAAAAAAATTAAAAAAAATAGGTAAAATTATTTCTCCGGATTCTGGTTAAAACGGTAAAATAGCAGGATGGAATACCTTCAAAATGCGACATATCTCATCCTGTCAAATATTTTAGTTTGTCCAAAATTCGAAAAATCCTCCAGAGAAATAGTACTAAGTTTATGAAATATTAAAAAAATTAAAAAAAAATAGGTAAAATTATGTCTCCGGATTCTGGTTAATACAGTAAAATAACAGGATGGAATACCTTCAAAATGCGGTATATCTCATTTTATCAACTACATTTGTTTGTCCAGAATTCGGAAAATCCTCCAGAGAAATAGTACTAAGTTTTTGAAATATTAAAAAAATAGGTAAAATTATTTCTCCGGATTCTGGTTAAAACAGTAAAATAACAGGATAGAATACCTTCAAAATGCGGTATATCTCATTTTGTCAGCTACATTAGTTTGTCCAAAATTCGGAAAATCCTCCAGAGAAATAGTAATAATTTTATGAAATATTAAAAAAATTGGTAAAATTATGTCCCCAGATTCTGGCTAAAACAGTAAAATAACAGGATGGAATACCTTCAAAATGCGGTACATCCCATCCTGTCAACTACATTAGTTTGTCCAGAATTCGGACAATCCTCCAGAGAAATAGTACTATGTTTATGAAATATTAAAAATATTAGAAAAAATAGGTAAAATGATTTCTCCGGATTCTGGTTAAAACAGTAAAATAACAGGATGGAATACCTTCAAAGCGCGGTATATCTAATTCTGTCAGCTACATTAGTTTGTCCAGAATTCGGAAAATCCTCCAGAGAAATAGTACTAATTTTATGAAATATTAAAAAAAAATAGGTAAAATTATTTCTCCGGATTCTGGTTAAAACAGTAAAATAACAGGATGGAATACCTTCAAAATGGGCTATATCTCATCCTGTCAATTACATTAGTTTGTCCAGAATTCGGAAAATCCTCCAAAAAAAAGTACTAAGAGAATGAAATATTAAAAAAATTAAAAAATTAGGTAAAATTATTTCTCCGGATTCTGGTTAAAACAGAAAAATAACAGGATGGAATACCTTCAAAAATGCGGTATATCTCATCCTATCAACTACGTTAGTTTGTCCGGAATTCGAAAAATCCTCCAGAGAAATAGTACTAAGCTTTGAAAAATTAAAAAATAGGTAAAATTATTTCTGCGGATTCTGGTTATAACAGTAAAATAACAGGATAGAATACCTTCAAAATGCGGTACATCCCATCCTGTCAACTACATTAGTTTGTCCAGAATTCGGAAAATCCTCCAGAGAAATAGTACTAAGTTTATGAAATATTAAAAAAAACTAAAAAAAAATAGGTAAAATTATTTCTCCGGATTCTGGTTAACACAGTAAAATAGCAGGATGGAATACATTCAAAATGCGGTATACCCCATCCTATCAGCTACATTAGTTTGTCCAGAATTCGGAAAATCCTCCAGAGAAATAGTACTAAGTTTATGAAATATTAAAAAATTTAAAAAAAATTGGTTCACTTATTTCTCCGGATTCTAGTTTAAACATTAAAATAGCAGGAAGGAATACCTTCAAAATGCGGTACATCCCATCCTGTCAACTACATTAGTTTGTCCAGAATTCGGAAAATCCTCCAGAGAAATAGTACTAAATTTATGAAATATTAAAAAAATTAAAAAAAATAGGTAAAATTATTTCTCCGGATTCTGGTTAAAACAGTAAAATAGCAGGATGGAATACCTTCAAAATGCGACATATCTCATCCTGTCAAATATTTTAGTTTGTCCAAAATTCGAAAAATCCTCCAGAGAAATAGTACTAAGTTTATGAAATATTAAAAAAATTAAAAAAAAATAGGTAAAATTATGTCTCCGGATTCTGGTTAATACAGTAAAATAACAGGATGGAATACCTTCAAAATGCGGTATATCTCATTTTATCAACTACATTTGTTTGTCCAGAATTCGGAAAATCCTCCAGAGAAATAGTACTAAGTTTTTGAAATATTAAAAAAATAGGTAAAATTATTTCTCCGGATTCTGGTTAAAACAGTAAAATAACAGGATAGAATACCTTCAAAATGCGGTATATCTCATTTTGTCAGCTACATTAGTTTGTCCAAAATTCGGAAAATCCTCCAGAGAAATAGTAATAATTTTATGAAATATTAAAAAAATTGGTAAAATTATGTCCCCAGATTCTGGCTAAAACAGTAAAATAACAGGATGGAATACCTTCAAAATGCGGTACATCCCATCCTGTCAACTACATTAGTTTGTCCAGAATTCGGACAATCCTCCAGAGAAATAGTACTATGTTTATGAAATATTAAAAATATTAGAAAAAATAGGTAAAATGATTTCTCCGGATTCTGGTTAAAACAGTAAAATAACAGGATGGAATACCTTCAAAGTGCGGTATATCTAATTCTGTCAGCTACATTAGTTTGTCCAGAATTCGGAAAATCCTCCAGAGAAATAGTACTAATTTTATGAAATATTAAAAAAAAAAAAAGTAAAATTATTTCTCCGGATTCTGGTTAAAACAGTAAAATAACAGGATGGAATACCTTCAAAATGGGCTATATCTCATCCTGTCAATTACATTAGTTTGTCCAGAATTCGGAAAATCCTCCAAAAAAAAGTACTAAGAGAATGAAATATTAAAAAAATTAAAAAATTAGGTAAAATTATTTCTCCGGATTCTGGTTAAAACAGTAAAATAACAGGATGGAATACCTTCAAAATGCGGTATATCTCATCCTGTCAACTACATTAGTTTGTCCAGAATTCGGAAAATCCTCTAGAGAAATAGTACTAAGTTTATGAAATATTAAAAAAATTAAAAAAATAGGTAAAATTATTTCTCCGGATTCTGGTGAAAACAGTAAAATAACAGGATAGAATACCTCCAAAATTCGGAAAATCCTCCAGAGACATAGTACTAAGTTTATAAAATATAAAAAAAATTTAAAAAAAAATAGGTAAAATTATTTCTCAGGATTCTGGTTAAAACAGTAAAATAACAGGATGGAATACCTTCAAAATACGGTATATCTCATCCTGTCAACTACATTAGTTTGTCCAAAATTCGGAAAATCCTCCAGAGAAATAGTATTAATTTTATGAAATATTAAAAAAATTAAAAAATAGGTAAATTTATTTCTCCGGATTCTGGTTAAAACAGTAAAATAACAGGATCGAATACCTTCAAAATGCGGTATATCTCATTCTATCAACTACATTAGTTTGTCCAGAATTCGTAAAAGCCTCCAGAGAAATAGTACTAAGTTTTTGAAAAATTAAAAAAATAGGTAAAATTATTTCTCCGGATTCTGATTAAATCAGTAAAATAACAGCATAGAATACCTTCAAAATGCGGTATATCTTATTTTGTCAACTACATTAGTTTGTCCAAAATTCGGAAAATCCTCCAGAGAAATAGTACTAATTTTATGAAACATTAAAAAAATTAAAAAAAAACAGGTAAACTTATTTCTCCGGATTCTGGTTAAAACAGTAAAATAACAGGATGATATACCTTCAAAATGCGGTATATTTCATCCTCTCAACTACATTACTTTGTCCAGAATTCGGAAAATCCTCGAGAGAAATAATACTACGTTTATGAAATATTAAAAAAATTAAAAAAATAGGTAAAATTATTTCTCCGAATTCCGGTTAAAATAGTAAAATAACAAAATGGAATACCTTCAAAATGCGGTATATTTCATTCTTTCAACTACATTAGTTTGTCCAGAATTCGGAAAATCCTTCAGAGAAATAGTAGTAAGTTTATGAAATATTAAAAAAATTTAAAAAAAATAGGTAAAATTATTTCTCCGGATTCTGGTTAAAACAGTAAAATAACGGGATGGTATACCTTCAAAATGCGGTATATCTCATCCTGTCAAATATTTTAGTTTGTTTAAAATTCGGAAAATCCTCCAGAGAAATAGTACTAAGTTTATGAAATATTAAAAAAATTAAAAAAATAGGTTAAATTATTTCTCCGGATTCTGGTTAAAACAGTAAAATAACAGGATGGAATACCTTCAAAATGCGGTATATCTTATTCTGTCAACTACATTAGTTTGTCCAAAATTCGAAAAATCCTCCAGCGAAATAGTACTAAGTTTTTGAAAAATTAAAAAAAAGGTAAAATTATTTCTCCGGATTCTGGTTAAAACAGTAAAATAACAGGATAGAATACCTTCAAAATGCGGTATATCTCATTTTGTCAGCTACAGAGAAATAGTAAGTAGATGAAGACTGGGGTATCAAACCGAAACCATCGAAATGACTGGGGTATCAAACCGAAACCATCGAAATGACTGGGTGCGCAAACAGAAACCTTCAAAATGACTGGGGCCGCAAACAGAAACTCAATTTTGTGTGATATCAAACGAAAATCCATTCAAATGACTGGGGTAACAAACAGAAACTTCAAATTTTGTATGATATCAATCGAAAACCGTCCAAATAATTGGGGTAACAAACAGAAACCTCAAATTTTGTATGATATCAAACAGAAACCTATTCAATTGAATGGGGTAACAAATAGAAACCCCAAATTAAGGGTGATATCAAACAGAAATCTATACAATTGAATGGGGACACAAATAGAAACCCAATTTGTGTGTGTGATATCAAACATAAGCACAACAAAATTCAATGCGTGATCAAACTGAAACCAAATTTGTGAGTGTGATATCAAACAAAGCCACTACAAAAATTAATGGGTGCTCAAACTGAAACCAATTTATGTTGGATACCAAATGAAAACATAAAAAATGAGTGAAGCTTCTACGCACACTTATCGATTAAATGTTTGATTTGGTTCTTTAAGCTGATTTGATTTTGTGCATAAGATTGTTTGATTTTATATTGTTTCTATATTTATTTGTTCTATCTTTTTTTTTCTAATAAACTTTTTCACAGGCTGGAGTGGTTTCTATATTTATTTGTTATATCTTTTTTTTTCTAATGAATTTTTTAGCAGGCTGGAGTGGTGGTAAATGTGTGTTAGTATGTCTATATGTTTGTTGAATTTTGCCACTGAAAATTTAACAATTTATCAATGATTGTTTACATTGGATTATTTTAATTATTATAATTTTGGTTTACAGTTTGATATGTGATCGTCGATCTGTTTGTTATATGTCCGTCCATTCTGTTAAAAAAAAATATATATATGCTCTGTTTTATATTTGTCGCCTTCCACATTAACGGTTCATATTACAATTAATAGTTTCTTCATGTTAGTTTCTAAGTGAATCGGTCCAATGCCCTTATTGATTTTTTTTTTCAATTCAATTGTTTACGTTAAATCGTGTAAACTTTTAATTTGTTTCAAACTTTGGTATGTTTTTTTGTCTTTTTTATAGCTGAAAAAAAAGTTAAAATTGATGTTATTACTTCTAGATTATTTTGGTTCTTGTAGGTTTTTGCATATTTTTTATTTTTTTCTTTTACTTTAAATAAATATCCCCAAGATTTTTTCCCCCACGATCCTTAGTGGCAAATATTTTAAAAATTAGTATAAATAATGAATTTCTTAATGAAATTTATTCATAGCTTGAAAGTCCTCAAAGTGTAAAGTTCTAAATAATTTAATTCAACTTAAAAAATTTAAATAACTAACAAAATCAAAAATGGAACCATCAACATCAGCAGCATCAACATCAGCAGCATCAACATCAGCATCATCCTCAGGATTACGACAAGTAAAAAGTAAACTTTTAAAGTGTGAATACTGTGAAAAAGTATTCCAAAAGAGACTAATTTTCAAAAGGCATATGGATATGCATTTGCAAAAACATAATAATAATAATAACTTTCAGTGTACAACGTGTGGAAAGACCATGAAAACTCTAAATGGTTTTCAGAATCATAAAAGAAGGCACGAAAACATTATTTACTGTGCAAAGTGTAAATGTAATATTGCAAGGCTTGACTGGGGCATCATCTTCGTACTAGAGTACATATGGAGAATAGTGGATTCATTGCGCAGTTTAGTAACAATGTTTTTTTTAAATTCCAGCGACTTCATGGAAAGGATAGAAGTATATACCTATGTTAATCCTTTCCATGAAAATATATTCGTTGAAGAATTTTTTGACGTCGCTGAAGATGAAGTGCTCCAAATATTACAAGAAGCATTGAAGAAACAAATTAATTTCAAGGTTAATTTTGAGCTCCAATGCATTTACATGAAAGACTATGAAGACTCTACAGTTACGGAGACGATGTCGCACGTAACAAAGATGAAATCCGTTAACCAGTCAAAGATACTCAGAGAAGTTTTATCAGAGAAGGCGGCAGAAATAAAGACTAAGATGTCTGAGTTCCAGGAAAGGGACAGTGGTTGGGCACTAACCCAAATATGTTTGCTTAACATAAACATTAACCAGCACCCTATACTAAGAGGATCAAGCTTTATTCCTTTGCCATATAAACTGAGTAAATTAAATGCCTGTGTAAATATAAAAAATGACGATGTTTTTTGCTTCAAGTGGTCGATTATAGCTGCTTTAAGGAATCCAAGCAATCAAAGGGATTCATCTAAGTGCTCAGCATATAATATTGGAGATATATCGAGCAATATTATACGATTGGAATATATTGATTTAAATTTCACTAATATGAAATTTCCTGTCGACTTAAAGGAGATCAATGTATTTGAGGCTCAAAATCCTAATATTAGTATCAATGTATTTGGATTTGATGCAAAGGGAAACCAAATAATTGGTCCATACCGGTTATGTGATGAATATCGTTTAGTTCACATAAACTTAATGCTAATAGAGAATGATGATTTTACTAAACGGCACTATGTTCTTATTAAGGATATTTCAAGGTAAGTCTAAGAAATTATATTTCCATTAATATTATTGTTATTATTTCGTATACAACATCTATCTTACATATTTTTTAATTTATATTTTCAGGTTTCTTCGATCATCAATCAGTCACCACAAAGGCTCCTTAAACTTTTGTATGTCATGTCTATCATATTCCCATGATCCTCAGATGATAGTTCGCCACAAAGACGGTTGCTCGAAGATAGTGACTACAATGCCTGAGCCACATGAAAGGTACATAGAATTTAATAATAGTTTAAATGATTTAGAAGTTCCGTTTGTAGTTTATGCAGATTTTGAATGTCTTTTAGAAAAAGTTAGTTGTAATATTAGTAATAAGACCGTAAATGAGCAGAAACATATCCCCTGCTCATTTAGCTACTATGTGAAGTGTAGCTATAATGATTCTTACTCTAAGTTAGTTACTTATAGTGGATTAGACAGCCCCCAAGTATTTGTAAGGGATTTAATAGAGGATGCCAAAGATATTTTTAGGAAATATATAAGTAAAATTGTGTCAATGAAAGAAATGACAGATGAGGAAAATGAAAAATTTAATAATGCTCAGGACTGTAAAGTTTGTGGGAAAGTTTTGGAGGATGATAGAGTTCGAGATCATTGTCATTTGACTGGTCGTTACAGAGCTGCTCTCCATAACCACTGCAATATAAACTATAAAATAAAACGTTTTATTCCAGTGTTTTTTCATAATTTTTCCTGCTACGACAGTCATTTATTTATTAAAGAACTTGGTCAAGTTGAGGGTATTATAAATGTAATACCAACCAATAAGGAGAAGTATGTATCTATAATTAAAACGGTTCCCATTGAAAATGATAGTTTTGAGCTACGATTTGTAGATTCATTTAGGTTTATGGCATCAAGTATTGATGCATTATCATCAAACCTTGATCCAAATGATTTTAAAATAATCCAAAAATTTTTTCCCGACAATAAAGAGTTTGACTTAATCAGAAAAAAAGGAATATTCCCTTATTCATATTTAGACTCATTTTCAAAGCTTTATGAAGACAAGCTCCCTACACGGGAAGAGTTTAAAAATATTTTGTCAAATGCAGAATGTAGCATAGAAGACTATAGACACGCACAAAATGTTTGGGAAACATTTAACTGCAATAGTCTCTTAGAATATACGGAGTTGTATGTAAAAAGTGATACGCTACTTTTATCTGATATATTTGAAAATTTTAGAAAAATTTGTAAAAATATTTATGGACTAGACCCGTGTCACTATTATACAGCTCCAGGACTATCATGGGACGCTATGCTGAAGACAACAAAAATTCGGTTAGAACTAATTGTAGATGTCGATATGTACAATATGATAAAAACTAGTGTAAGAGGTGGGCTTGTTCAGTGTCCATTAAGACACACAAAGGCCAATAATAAATATATGAATAATTTTGATAGTGCGAAACCATCAGATTACCTGATGTATTTAGATGCCAATAATCTTTATGGTTGGGCAATGTCACAATATTTGCCGTTTTCAGAATTTGTTTGGTTAAATAATGACGAAATAGATTCCTTAAACATTTCTTCTCTTGAAGACGATTCGTCTGAAGGTTATATATTAGAAGTCGATTTGGATTATCCAGATGAATTACATGACCTCCACAATGATTTACCTTTCTGCCCAGAGAACAAATTAGTTCCGCTTATGAAAAAAAAAAGTTAATTGCAGATTTGACAAACAAAACATGCTATTCAATACATTATAGAGTATTGAAGCAATGTTTGTCAAACGGGATGATTTTAAGAAAAATTCACAGAGTGATAAAGTTTCAACAATCTCCTTGGCTAAAGACTTTCATCGATTTGAATACTTTTCATAGAACGCAAGCAACTAATAGTTTTGAAAAAGATTTTTTCAAACTTTTAAATAATGCTGTTTATGGGAAGACAATGGAGAATGTAGAAAAACGGAAAAATGTATATATTGTGACAAAGTGGGAATCAGAGAGAATAAACCACAAGGAAGCAAGAGCCCAAATTGCGCAACTTAACTTCCACAGTTTATCCCGTTTTGGTGACGATATGTTTGCTGTTGAGTTAAAAAGAATGAACGTCAAGTATAATAAGCCAATGTACTTAGGATTTTCAATTCTTGAACTATCTAAATGGAAAATGTATGATTTCCATTATGCTTATATGAAACCCAAATTTAAAAATAATCTTAGTTTAAATTATATGGATACAGATTCATTCATTTACACGATTAGAACCGATGATTTCTACAAGATGTAAATGAAAGGTTTGATACTTCTGATTATCAAGCTAATAATAGATTTGGTTTACCCTTGGTAAACAAAAAAACATTAGGTATGATGAAGGATGAGAACTGTGGTGTTGTTATGCAAGAGTTTGTAGGTCTTAGAGCAAAAATGTATTCTATTAAAAATGATAATGAATGGGAAATTAAAAAGTCAAAAGGTGTTAAAAAAATGGCATTGGAAAGAATAACTTTAGCAGATTATAAAAAATGTTTAATTTCAAGAAATGTTCACTGTGATAGTATGTATTCTTTTCGATCATATAAACACCAAATATATACTCAGAAAATAAATAAAATAGTTTTAAGCCCTAGTGATGATAAAAGATATATAAGGGTTGATGGTATACACACATATGCTTGGGGGCATTTTAGATTAAAAATAGAAGATTTTGAGTTACATGATATTGCGGAATATTTAACAGAAGATTCAAGTAATGATGTAGATGATAAAATGATAGATGGTGAATCAACTTCAAAAGAGAATATTGACTCTAATTTAAAATTCGATAATTTTATGGATATTGAAAATTGTTTTAATGATGGAAATGATGAAATGTTCTTAGCAATAAATTTAGATAGTAACATTGAAAATACTATTTTGCTTTCTGACAGTGATGATGATATATTTAGGCAATTAGATTATTAAAAAATAAGTAAGAAATAATTATGCATTATGCTTTGCTTGTGTATCGAAAATTTTTTTATTTATGTATTTATATTCATCTTTACAATAATATTGTTATTATTTATTTTATTATTTTTTTTTTTTAGTTTTAAGTTTAAAATTAGAATTTTTAAATAAAATTTTGATTTGTAAACATAAAATTTGCGTATATATTTATTTTAAACAATTTTTCTGACGGAAGCAGTAAGAGGTGAGTATTCAATTAAACGATCATGTATCAGCAAACAGTATGCAGATGTGTTATTTGCAACAGGTTTATCCAGGGAAAATTCAATTTTAATATCGATTGGTCCAGTTGTAACTGTTTCATTTTGATGGCTTACATCAATAACTATAATTGGTGCTTTCTCCTTAAATTCTTGGGCTGAGAGCAGAGGATGAGGATCCTTCATATAAAAGCTTTGTTGAAATTTAGCATACATATCATATAAAATTGCATATCTTTGGTATTCAAATTTAGTATTTAAGTCATCATAGGGATATGACTCAGAATTCAAATGAACTTTTATATTATTTAGATTTATATGTTCAAATTTATTATTTTGTTGAAAAGCGATTAAAACAAAACGGGGGCGTTCCCTATTTGCAGATAGTTTTACATTCCAAATATGGTTTTGTGATGATGAAAGTTGAGGATGATAGTGGCAATCCCAGCTACGAAATGCTATTGGAAGCGAATTTCCACTACCTATTATTTTAATTATATTTAACTTAGCAAAATCCGAAAGTGTTATATGTGGAATCCTCCAACTAATATTTTGAATCATAATCTTGGGCTTTTCAGTGGCTTCAGTTGAATATACAATATCTGCATCATTTTTTGTACGTAATAAAATTAATTCATGTTTACAGTTCAATAAGATCTTACAATAGTCCTCAGCAAATCCTAAGAGCGATTTGAGCGGGACATAAAAGTTGAAAAATCCTTCGCTAACATTAATATCATTTGCATAAGACCAGCTAGAGTTCGCCATCATATTACTTTCACTTTCATTAAGCGACAAATAATTTTTTATTGTACTAGCAGCACCAAGGTGTCGAGTGCGATCTATTTCAACACCATTTAATTCATAACGAATTTCCTCAAATAATTTCGGAACAAAGTTGTTTTTTAATTTAAAATTTTTCGATCTTGTACTAGTTTTTTCATTTAATACGGATCCCTCAATATATAGGAAGCTCTCACTAGGTAAAACATATAAATCCTGATTTTGTATTGAAATCCGAACTTCATCATTATTATTAAATGATTGAATGTATGGTGTATAAGTATGATAATCTTTCTTTATAATTCTCTCATCCAGCACAGGCTGTTCCAAAACGTTAATAATGTCATTCATTTTTCTTAAGACTTAAATTTAATGATTTTAGGAATTGTTTATTCGTTTCAGTGAGTCTTGATAAGTTCGAGGTTGATCTTATCGCCTCCAGATTCGATGCACTAATGTGTTTGTTTATTCTATAAACAGCATTTTTATTATATAATCATAATTGCTTTGTTCGCAAATGAAGCCGCAGAGTAATATTTTCTCCACGAAAATTAATTAAGTCGTTATCTTGATCGACAATAGTAACTGTGACGGTACTGACCTCTCTAGAGATGAGAGGTAAATAAATTAGGTTGCGCGGAATTTCATCCATTTTATATCCTGGAGATACATTTATCCCAAATTCATGAATTGTGTGTGCTCTGACATTATTAATAAATGAGCCAACAGCAATACTGCATTCAATCCTTACTGTATTTACTTTAAGAATATTAACAGGTAATTCAGAAAGATAATTTGATCCCCCATTTAAAACAATTTTACTAAATCCCATTAATTTTCCAATAGTTCTATCTTTATTGAAATATATATCATCATGAGAAGTAGATATTGATACTTGCATTGTATTGTTGTTTGCTTTTATTTTAATTGACTTTTCTCCATTTGTTAAATGGTCGTATTCATGCTCTAAATAAAATGCAATATCCTCCAGTTCATAGGATCCAATAGGAATTTCTATAATATTATCTCCAATGTGAAACAAGTTATTGTCTTGGTCAACATTTGGTATACTATTATATGTATGAAAATCTATAAGTGCACATTCAAAATCTTCTTCTAGTTCTATAGGTGGAAAATAGTTTGCAGTCAAAACGGATGAATTCCCGGTTAAAGTTAATGTGATAGACATAACGACTTGTCAAGAGTTAATGAAAAGAAACATTTAAATTTTGTATATATAATATATTTTATTTCATTCTTCATTTAAAATTATAGGCTTAGCTCTACAAAATTTCATTTTTATTAATCCAAGAGTTATGATCATCAGAGAATCCTAACCATTTTACAAATGCCAAATTATTTTTTACTCTTATCACCTTTTCAACAAGAAAGGTTTCGGGATATCTAGTTGATAAGAGCTCCTCTTCATAGAAACCTCCTTTTATCGGACTTCCCTCGTAATCTTCTAAAATGTATGTTGTTGGATATGTTATTTTAACCTTTTTAACTCTAAATATTTCTGTTGTCCAATTAGGTGTATATCCTTTTTCAAAATGATGTTTATGTTTGCTAATGCGAACATAGTCTCCGGTATTATATTTGTGTTTCTTAAATATTTTGATATGATTGTAAACGGTGTTTAGCAGTAACTTCTCCATGGAATGTGTTACTTCAATCGGAGCCATTTTGATAGTTCTATGAATTTTCCTGTTATATTCGTCAATAAGCTTTTTATATAATTCAGTCCAATGATATGTACCGTTGAAACTGAATTCCTTCCACATCATATTCTTTAAAGTTCTATTAAATCGTTCAACAATTGAGGCTTTCATAATACTATATGTTGAATAATGGTTAATTTTATATGTCAGCATAATTTTTTTAAATGTCTTATTAAAAAATTCTTTCCCATCGTCTGTTTGTAAATTTTTTGGTGATCGGCCTAAACTTAATATATCTCGCATAGCATTTGTAACATCAACAGAACTTTTTGTTTTCAGTGGTCGAATCCAAGCAAATTTTGAAAATGTATCTATTACAGTCAATAAGTATTTAAATCCTTTATTTTACATAGAATAATTCCCCATCTCAACCAAATCGGCTTGCCATAAATCATCTAAGCCTTTCATTATTACTCTTCTGCGCTTAAAATTTTTTCTAGCTGGAGAATGAAGCTCATTAACTAAATTTCTCTTGATACTCATTCTTAGTTATTTCAATATTTTGCTTTAATATTATTTTTTTGTAGGATTCAAATCGTTGGGTGTATTGCTTTTAGCAACTACTGATGCAAACGCAAAGTTTTCAAGTCTATATATTGTTTCTAATAGTAGTTCTATTTGTTCATTAAAATGTACTTTTAAGGAGACCTCTCTTTGAGAAATCATGTTTTCTACTGTCTCATTAACATTATCAATTTTTGTATTGAGCTTTAAGTATTGTTGCTCCGATGATGTCAATATTTCTTTCTGCAATTGCCTGATTTCCGCTCCCAAGTAACGTTTATTAATAGCGTCGTTTTCTTGTGTAGGAACTGCAACATTTGTGATTCTTTTGTTTTTGACATTAATGCTGTTATTTTTATCCAACTCAAGCCCAATAACTTGAAGAATTTTTCTTTTATTTTTTTCATATTTTATTAAATCGTTTGGATTTCTTGAGTGATGACCAAACTTATCAACAGACATATCTCATTATTCGCTTAGTTCTTAAGGAATTATTTATTTATACTCAATAATATTAGCTTCTTGTAATTCCTCAATTATAGAGTTTATTTCATTATGGTGATTATTATGTCCCGCACGTGCTGATGCAATCAATAGCCTAAGTCTATCTACTAGTTCATTGGGATCGTCCCAATATATATAGTTAGATTTCTCTTCATTTAATTGCATCATCATTCCATCGCCTTTATGAGTTTGAGATCTTAATGATCTAACTGCTAGCTCATTACAAGATAATGACTCATCATCTTTAAATAGTTTTTTTATTATTTCCTTATATTTAATACTTTTGGTACCCCTAATTTGACCTTTTGCAGTGAAATTCCTTCTATGTGCATTTGTATTTATTAATATTTTTTTATAAATATCCAATTCATATGGTTCATAGTTTTTTGGATTTTTATAAAACAATAATTCAGCCAATCCAGGTGTGAGAGCCCAATTTTGATTTCCTATAACAACTTTTTCATTAGTAATATCTAGGTCACTATTACCGAATTTCCAAACATTATCTCGATTTTTGTGTGGTCCGTAGGTGGTGTCTAGTAATTTGTTCTTTTGCAAGTCAAATAAGTCAACAGAAATATATGAGTTGTTTGCTGAGTTGAAGCTTGAGCCTTCACTTTCATTTTTAATATCCTTCATAGTATTACTATCATTTTCTTCACCATACTCTTTTCCTTTTAAGAGTTCCTTCTTGGGGGTACTTGACTCAATTCTATTAAATGGAATGGTGAAATTATTTTCACTGTCCATTTTTTCAAGTTTGTTTTGAAGGCTTTTATTAGTGTGAATAATCGTCTTCAATGGCTCTGTTATTGTCTTAAAAGTTTTGCCCCACTTTTCATCATTTTCGCTTTCACCAACTTTAAGACTTCGAAATTTTTTCTTTAACACTGATCTAGTCTTAATTAGTTCTTTAAGTAATTTTTCATTCATTTTAATGTGTGTACTATATCTATATTTAGTAAAGTACAAGAGGTGCTCTTGCAGCCAAAACCATTAATAACTCATTAGGATTTTTGTACAGTCCTTTTATTCAATTTCTCCAACAAAGATTTTTTATTTTTATTTTTTATATTAATTTCTATAAATTCTATTATATAAATAAATTATATTTAATATATTACGTTTTCTAAGATGGAAAATACTACATCTACATTTATCAGGTCCTTCTTGGCAGTACTCGTGATACCACGGACAGCTTTGAAAATGACCATCTTCAATGTCTTCTTGGCTTGTAACACCCAATTCCTCATTTTCTTCCAACATTGAAATGAAGAAAAGGATAGCTTCCTTATGTTCATACAAAAGAAATTCTTTGAAGTCTTCCAAAAATGAATTTAATTGTCCTCTTATTAAGCTCATTGTGTGTACTCTGGTGATGTGGTATTCTTCGAATGATTGATATTGAAATATTTTGGTATTAATAGCATTAATGAAAATGCCTATATCGTTTTCTCTTTCTATTTATAATTCTATTCTTTCTACATTGCGACTATTGAACATCAATATCTTTCTGTCAAAGATATTCTCACATTCATAATTGCACAAAAAATAATGGAACTCTCTTCTTCCCCTTAAATCAAAGCAAAAATTATTAAAATAAAAATATATGCTGAATTTCGATTTTATTTTTTATTATTTATTCTTTTACATAGAAATTGCAAACATAAGTGTCCACAATTGAATGAGATAAATTTTTGTTTTCGTTTATGATTGTATATAATATTATTTCCTAGATATTTGATAATTTCTAAAGGTGGATTCAAGTTTCCAAAACTATCAAAGTATTCTACATATTTATTATTTTTGTAGTAGGCTACCCAATGTGTACCGCCGCCTCTTGAAAAATCTAAATTAACTATTCCACATTCTAACTTTTTAGACCGTTTTGGGAGCTTATCTCTCATGTACACACCTCTAAAATTTGATATGTTGTTCTTTGCAAATTTTAGGATATCCACATCACTGAGAGGCCTATTGGGTAGCCGACTTAACAGTTTTTTGAAGCTCCACAAACTAGTCCATATCCTTTCTTATACGGTTTAAGAAAAAGACCTTTTCCCATAGCAATAGATTCCATGGATTTGTTGTGACGTTTTGATTCCTCTAACTGTTTCTTTGCATCCTTGGCAGCATTTACAGCTTTTGCAATTGCTGCACCTCCTGAAGTTATACTGCCTAATGCTCCAAGAGCGGTTAGTATTGGAACAATAGGTAAAAATCCACCAGACTTTGGAAGTTTAATGACACGAGGAACATCAACCTTATGTTTTTTCCCCTTAAACGAATTATTAATAACTTTCTTAGCAATTTTAACGGCATCTTTCACATTCTCAGGTTTCTCTTTCTTCAAAGTTTTCGTGGCTGGTTTAACCGCATTTAAAAAAAGTTTTTTGTTCCCAAACTTTCTTGTATTTTTAAGGCCCATACCTAACTTTGTTTTTACTTTCATAGCGTTGGCCACTATATATGCGTTCGCTCTTTCACCAATACTACTACTTTTTGATAAAACTCTTTCCCAAGCTTTTTCAGTTAATATTTTGTCAGCTTTTGATCGTTCTGATTGATCTTTACTTTGTGAGTATATTATATGATGCTCTTTGCATGCGGCATCTAAAGAATTAATACCTTTGTCACCTCTTGATAAACGATTTTTTAATTTTGTTCCTGGACCACAAAACTGGTATCCGGGTAAATGTAGCTCAACAGGTAAGGTATCAATTATGTTATTCAGTAGTCCTCGTCCTTTCATATCTTTTTTACAAATAAACGAAATAACAATTAGCAATACATTATATATGATTCAGAATATAAGAATTATGCGTAGTCATCAAAATGCGGTTGATAAAACAACATAAAAATATTTCTGTAAGAAATATGGATTTTTGTACAAATACCAACACAAAACTACGGCACAGCACACTTTTACCAAATACAATTAGAGCTTTAATTGTTGGACCATCTAATTGTGGAAAGACAAACGTAATGCTTAGTCTAATTGAAAGCCCAAATGGTTTAAAATTTGAAAACATTTACTTATATTCTAAATCACTATATCAACCGAAATATCAATATCTGGAATGTCTTCTAAAACCAACAACAGGAATGGGATATTTTACATTCAGTGAGAATGATAGTGTCATTCCACTTGATGAAGCAAAAAAAAAATTCTTTAATGATATTTGATGATGTTGCCTGTGAGAAACAGAATAACATAAGATCATATTTTTGTATGAGTAGGCATAAAAATATTGACTCATTTTACTTATGCCAAACATATACAAGAATTCCAAAACATTTGATTCGTGATAATGCAAATATGATAATTATGTTTAAACAAGATGAGCTTAATATACGACATATATACAATGATCATGTTGGAGCTGATATGACGTTTGATAATTTCCAAAATATGTGCCGGGAATCTTGGAAAGATAGATTTGGATTTTTAGTTATCAGCAAGGATGATGATATTAATAGCGGAAGATATAGAAAAAATTTTGATAACTTTTTTCATCTATAAGTTATCTATATTAATGTAGGCTGAAGATCTTCCTCGTACCTGTTTGTATCTGCTTAAAGATGATTGAAGCCGTTGAAGAGCAGTTCAAAGCTGTTGTATACATGTTGTTAGCTGTTTAAAAGTGATAAAAGCTGTTCAGGAATTGCTTAAAGCTGTTGCGAACCTGTTTTAAAGCTGATGAATATCTGTTCTATACCTGTTTGTATCTGCTTAAAGCTGTTTGAAGCGGTTGAAGAGTAGTTCAAAGCTGTTGTATACCTGTTTTAGCTGATTAAAGCTGTTCAAGAATTGCTTAAAGCTGTTGCGAACCTGTTTTAAAGCTGATGAATATCTGTTCTATACCTGTTTGTATCTGCTTAAAGCTGTTTGAAGCGGTTGAAGAGTAGTTCAAAGCTGTTGTATACCTGTTTTAGCTGATTAAAGCTGTTCAAGAATTGCTTAAAGCTGTTGCGAACCTGTTTAAAGCTGATAGAGATCTGTTCCGTACCTGATTGTATCTGCTTAAAGCTGTTTGAATCCCTTCGAAATCAGTTAAAATCTCGTAAAGCTGGATTGCAAATATTTTAAAGCTTAGTTACTTTTTATTGAAGATTTAATCCAGGAATATAATAAAACAAATCTTATTTCAAATTCAATATAAGAAAAAAAAAGATATAACAAATAAATATAGAAACCACTCCAGCCTGTGAAAAAGTTTATTAGAAAAAAAAAGATAGAACAAATAAATATAGAAACAATATAAAATCAAACAATCTTATGCACAAAATCAAATCAGCTTAAAGAACCAAATCAAACATTTAATCGATAAGTGTGCGTAGAAGCTTCACTCATTTTTTATGTTTTCATTTGGTATCCAACATAAATTGGTTTCAGTTTGAGCACCCATTAATTTTTGTAGTGGCTTTGTTTGATATCACACTCACAAATTTGGTTTCAGTTTGATCACGCATTGAATTTTGTTGTGCTTATGTTTGATATCACACACACAAATTGGGTTTCTATTTGTGTCCCCATTCAATTGTATAGATTTCTGTTTGATATCACACTTAATTTGGGGTTTCTATTTGTTACCCCATTCAATTGAATAGGTTTCTGTTTGATATCATACAAAATTTTAGGTTTCTGTTTGTTACCCCAATTATTTGGACGGTTTTCGATTGATATCATACAAAATTTGAAGTTTCTGTTTGTTACCCCAGTCATTTGAATGGATTTTCGTTTGATATCACACAAAATTGAGTTTCTGTTTGCGGCCCCAGTCATTTTGAAGGTTTCTGTTTGCGCACCCAGTCATTTCGATGGTTTCGGTTTGATACCCCAGTCATTTCGATGGTTTCTGTTTGATACCCCAGTCTTCATCTACTATAGTACTAAGTTTATGAAATATTAAAAATATTTGAAAAAATAGGTAAAATGATTTCTCCGGATTCTGGTTAAAACAGTAAAATAACAGGATGGAATGCCTTCAAAATGCGGTATATCTAATTCTGTCAACTACATTAGTTTGTCCAGAATTCGGAAAATCCTCCAGAGAAATAGTACTAATTTTATGAAATATTAAAAAAAATAGGTAAAATTATTTTTCCGGATGCTGGTTAAAACAGTAAAATAACAGGATGGAATACCTTCAAAATGGGGTATATCTTATCCTGTCAATTACATTAGTTTGTCCAGAATTCGGAAAATCCTCCAAAAAAAAGTATTAAGAGTATGAAATATTAAAAAAATTAAAAAAATAGGTAAAATTATTTCTCCGGAGTCTGGTTAAAACAGTAAAATAACAGGATGGAATACCATCAAAATGCGGTATATTTCACCCTGTCAACTACATTAGTTTGTCCAGAATTCGGAAAATCCTCCAGAGAAATAGTACTAAGTTTATGAAATATTAAAAAAATTAAAAAAAATAGGCAAAATTATTTCTCCGGATTCTGGTTAAAACAGTAAAATAACAGGATAGAATACCTCCAAAATTCGGAAAATCCTCCAAAAAAAGTACTAAGAGTATGAAATATTAAAAAATTTAAAAAAATAGGTAAAATTATTTCTCCGGATTCTGGTTAAAACAGTAAAATAACAGAATGGAATACCTTCAAAATGCGGTATATCTCATCCTGTCAACTACATTAGTTTGTCCAAAATTCGGAAAATCCTCCAGAGAAATAGTATTAATTTTATGAAATATTAAAAAATTTAAAAAATAGGTAAATTTATTTCTCCGGATTCTGGTTAAAACTGTAAAATAACAGGATCGAATACCTTCAAAATGCGGTATATCTCATCCTATTAACTACATTAGTTTGTCCAGAATTCGGAAAATCCTCGAGAGAAATAAAACTAAGTTTATGAAATATTAAAAAAATAGGTAAATTTATTTCTCCGGATTCTGGTTAAAACAGTAACATAACAGGATCGAATACCTTCAAAATGCGGTATATCTCATCCTATCAACTACATTAGTTTGTCCAGAATTCGTAAAATCCTCCAGAGAAATAGTACTAAGTTTTTGAAAAATTAAAAAAATAGGTAAAATTATTTCTCCGGATTCTGGTTAAAAGACTAAAATAACAGGATAGAATACCTTCAAAATGCGGTATATCTCATTTTGTCAACTACATTAGTTTGTCCAAAATTCGGAAAATCCTCCAGAGAAATAGTACTAATTTTATGAAATATTAAAAAATTAAAAAAAAATAGGTAAACTTATTTCTCCGGATTCTGGTTAAAACAGTAAAATAACGGGATGGAATACCTTCAAAATGCGGTATATCTCATCCTATTAACTACATTAACTTGTCCAGAATTCAGAAAATCCTCGAGAGAAATAAAACTAAGTTTATGAAATATTAAAAAAATTAAAAAATAGGTAAAATTATTTCTCCGAATTCCGCTTAAAACAGTAAAATAACAGGATGGAATACCTTCAAAATGCGGTATATTTCATCCTTTCAGCTACATTAGTTTGTCCAGAATTCGGAAAATCCTTCAGAGAAATAGTAGTAAGTTTGTGAAATATTAAAAAAATTAAAAAAAATAGGTAAAATTATTTCTCCGGATTCTGGTTAAAACAGTAAAATAACAAGATAGAATACTTTCAAAATGCGGTATATTTCATTTTGTCAACTACATTAGTTTGTCCAAAATTCGGAAAATCCTCCAGAGAAATAGTACTAATTTGATGAAATATTGAAAAAATTAAAAAAAATAGGTAAAACTATTTCCCGGATTCTGGCTAAAACAGTAAAATAACAGGATGGAATACCTTCAAAATGCGGTATATCCCATCCTGTCAACTACATTAGTTTGTCCAGAATTCGAAAAATCCTCCAGAGAAATAGTACTAAGTTTATGAAATATTAAAAATATTAGAAAAAATAGGTAAAATGATTTCTCCGGATTCTGGTTAATACAGTAAAATAACAGGATGGAATACCTTCAAAATGCGGTATATCTAATTCTGTCAACTACATTAGTTTGTTTAGAATTCCGAAAATCCTCCAGAGAAATAGTACTAATTTTATGAAATATTAAAAAAAATAGGTAAAATTATTTCTCCGGATTCTGGTTAAAGCAGTAAAATAACAGGATGGAATACCTTCAAAATGGGGTATATCTAATCCTGTCAATTACATTAGCTTGTCCAGAATTCGGAAAATCCTCCAAAAAAAGTACTAAGAGTATGGAATATTAAAAAAATTAAAAAATAGGTAAAATTATTTCTCCAGATTCTGGTTAAAACAATAAAATAACAGGATGGAATACCTTCAAAATGCGGTATATCTCATCCTGTCAACTACATTAGTTTGTCCAGAATTCGGAAAATCCTCTAGAGAAATAGTACTAAGTTTATGTAATATTAAAAAAATTTAAAAAAATAGGTAAAATTATTTCTCCGGATTCTGGTTAAAACAGTAACATAACAGGATAGAATACCTCCAAAATTCGGAAAATCCTCCAGAGAAATAGTACTAAGTTTATAAAATATTAAAAAAATTAAAAAAAAATAGGTAAAATTATTTCTCAGGATTCTGGTTAAAACAGTAAAATAACAGGATGGAATACCTTCAAAATGCGGTATACCTCATCCTATCAACTACATTAGTTTGTCCAAAATTCGGCAAATCCTCCAGAGAAATAGTATTAATTTTATGAAATATTAAAAAAATTAAAAAATAGGTAAAATTATTTCTCCGGATTCTGGTTAAAACAGTAAAATAACAGGATGGAATACCTTCAAAATGCGGTATATCTCATCCTATCAACTACATTAGTTTGTCCAGAATTCGTAAAATCCTCCAGAGAAATAGTACTAAGTTTTTGAAAAATTAAAAAAAATAGGTAAAATTATTTCTTCGGATTCTGGTTAAAACAGTAAAATAACAGGATAGAATACCTTCAAAATGAGGTATATCTCATTTTGTCAACTACATTAGTTTGTCCAAAATTCGGAAAATCCTCCAGAGAAATAGTACTAATTTTATGAAACATTAAAAAAATTAAAAAAAATAGGTAAACTTATTTCTCCGGATTCTGGTTAAAACAGTAAAAAAACAGATGGAATACCTTCAAAATGCGGTATATTTAATCCTTTCAACTACATTAGTTTGTCCAGAATTCGTTAAATCCTTCAGAGAAGTAGTAGGAAGTTTATGAAATATTAAAAAAATTAAAAAAAATAGGTAAAATTATTTCTCCGGATTCTGGTTAAAACAGTAAAATAACAGGATAGAAAACCTTCAAAATGCGGTATATGTCATCCTGTCAACTACATTAGTTTGTCCAGAATTCGGAAAATCCTCGAGAGAAATATTACTAAGTTTATGAAATATTAAATATATTAAAAAAATTGGTAAAATTATTTCTCCGGATTCTGGTTAAAACAGTAAAATAACAGGATGGAATACCTTCAAAATGCGGTATATCTCATCCTATCAACTACATTAGTTTGTCCAGAATTCGTAAAATCCTCCAGAGAAATAGTACTAAGGTTTTGAAAAATTAAAAAAATAGGTAAAATTATTTCTCCGGATTCTGGTTAAAACAGTAAAATAACAGGATGGAATACCTTCAAAATGCGGTATATCTCATCTTGTCAACTACATTAGTTTGTCCAAAATTCGGAAAATCCTCCAGAGAAATAGTACTAATTTTATGAAATATTGAAAAAAATAAGCAAGATTATTTCTCCGGATTCTGGTTAAAACAGTAAAATAACAGGATGGAATACCTTCAAAATGCGGTATATCTCATCCTGTCAACTACATTAGTTTTCCAGAATTCGGAAAATCCTCCAGAGAAATAGTACTAAGTTTATGAAATATTAAAAAAATTAAAAAAATAGGTAAAATTATTTCTCCGGATTCTGGTTAAAACAGTAAAATAACAAAATGGAATACCTTCAAAATGCGAAATATTTCATCATGCCAACTACATTAGTTTGTCCAGAATTCGGTAAATCCTCCAGAGAAATAGTACTAAGTTTTTGAAAAATTAAAAAAATTTAAAAAAATATGTAAAATTATTTCTCCGGATTCTGGTTAAAACAGTAAAATAACATGATGGAATACCTTCAAAATGCGGTATTTTTCATCCTGTCAACTACATTAGTTTGTCCAGAATTCGGAAAATCCTCCAGAGAAATAGTACTAAGTTTATGAAATATTAAAAAAATTTAAAAAAATAGGTACAATTATTTCTCCGGATTCTGGTTAAAACAGTAAAATAACAGGATGGAATACCTTCAAAATGCGGTATATCTCATCCTATCAACTACATTAGTTTGTCCAGAATTCGTAAAATCCTCCAGAGAAATAGTACTAAGTTTTTGAAAAATTAAAAAAATAGGTAAAATTATTTCTCCGGATTCTGGTTAAAACAGTAAAATAACAGGATAGAATACCTTCAAAATGCGGTATATCTCATTTTGTCAACTTCATTAATTTGTCCAGAATTCGGAAAATCCTCCAGAGAAATTGTATTAATTTTATGAAATATTAAAAAAATTAAAAAATAGGTAAAATTATTCCTCCGGATTCTGGTTAAAACAGTAAAATAACAGGATGGAATACCTTCAAAATGCGGTATATCTCATCTTGTCAACTTCATTATTTTGTCCAGAATTCGGAAAATCCTCGAGAGAAATAATACTAAGTTTATGAAATATTAAAAAAATTAAAAAAATAGGTAAAATTATTTCTCCGGATTCTGGTTAAAACAGTAAAATAACAGGATAGAATACCTTCATAATGCGGTATATCTCATCCTGTCAACTACATTGGTTTGTCCAGAATTCGGAAAATCCTCCAGAGAAATAGTACTAAGTTTATGAAATATTAACAAAATTAGAAAATATAGGTAAAATGATTTCTCCGGATTCTGGTTAAAACAGTAATATAACAGGATGGAATACCATCAAAATGCGGTATATCTCATCCTGTCAACTATATTAGTTTGTCTAGAATTCGGAAAATCCTCCAGAGAAATAGTACTAAGTTTATGAAATATTAACAAAATTAGAAAAAATAGGTAAAATGATTTCGCCGGATTCTGGTTAAAACAGTAATATAACAGGATGGAATACCTTCAAAATGCGGTACATCTCAACGTGTCAGCTACATTAGTTTGTCCAGAATTCGGAAAATCCTCCAGAGAAATAGTACTAAGTTTATGAAATATTAAAAAAAATTTAAAAAAATAGGTTAAACTATTTCTCCGGATTCTGGTTAAAACAGTAAAACAACAGGATGGAATACCTTCAAAATGCGGTATATCTCATCCTGTCAACTACAATTTAAAAAAATAGGTAAAATTATTTCTTCGGATTCTGGTTAAAACAGTAAAATAACAGGATGGAATACCTTCAAAATGCGGTATATCTCATCTTGTCAACTACATTAGTTTGTCCAAAATTCGGAAAATCCTCCAGAGAAATAGTACTAATTTTATGAAATATTGAAAAAAATAAGTAAGATTATTTCTCCGGATTCTGGTTAAAACAGTAAAATAACAGGATGGAATACCTTCAAAATGCGGTATATCTCATCCTGTCAACTACATTAGTTTTCCAGAATTCGGAAAATCCTCCAGAGAAATAGTACTAAGTTTATGAAATATTAAAAAAATTAAAAAATAGGTAAAATTATTTCTCCGGATTCTGGTTAAAACAGTAAAATAACAAAATGGAATACCTTCAAAATGCGAAATATTTCATCATGCCAACTACATTAGTTTGTCCAGAATTCGGAAAATCCTCCAGAGAAATAGTACTAAGTTTTTGAAAAATTAAAAAAATTAAAAAAAATATGTAAAATTATTTCTCCGGATTCTGGTTAAAACAGTAAAATAACAGGATGGAATACCTTCAAAATGCGGTATTTTTCATCCTGTCAACTACATTAGTTTGTCCAGAATTCGGAAAATCCTCCAGAGAAATAGTACTAAGTTTATGAAATATTAAAAAAATTAAAAAAAATAGGTACAATTATTTCTCCGGATTCTGGTTAAAACAGTAAAATAACAGGATGGAATACCTTCAAAATGCGATATATCTTATCCTGTCAACTACATTAGTTTGTCCAGAATTCGGAAAATCCTCCAGAGAAATAGTACTATGTTTTTGAAAAATTAAAAAAAATTCAAAAAATAGGTAAAATTATTTCTCGGGATTCTGGTTATAACAGTAAAATAACAGGATGGAATACCTTCAAAATGCGGTTTATCTCATCCTGTCAACTACATTAGTTTGTCAATAATTTGGAAAATCCTCCAGAGAAATAGTGCTAATTTTATGAAATATTAAAAAAAATTGGTAAAATTATTTCTCCGTATTCTGGTTAAAACAGTAAAATAACCGAATGGAATACCTTCAAAATGCGGTATATCTCATCCTGTCAACTACATTAGTTTGTCCAGAATTCGGAAAATCCTTCAGAGAAATAGTACTAATTTCATGAAATATTAAAAAAATTAAAAAAATAGGTAAAATTATTTCTCCGGATTCTGGTTAAAACAGTAAAATAACAGAATCGAATACCTTCCAAATGCGGTATAATTCATCCTGTCAACTACATTAGTTTGTCCAAAATTCGGAAAATCCTCCAGAGAAATTGTAATAAGTTTTTGAAAAATTAAAAAAAATTAAAAAAATAAGTAAAATTATTTCTCCGGATTCTGGTTAAAACAGTAAAATAACAGGATGGAATACCTTCAAAATGCGGTATATTTCATCGTTTCAACTACATTAGTTTGTCCAGAAGTCGGAAAATCCTTCAGAGAAATAGTACTAAGTTTATGAAATATTAAAAAAATTTTAAAAAATAGGTAAAATTATTTCTCCGGATTCTGGTTAAAACAGTACAATAACAGGATGGAATACCTTCAAAATGCGGTATATCTTATCTTGTCAACTACATTAGTTTGTCCAGAATTCGGAAAATCCTCCAGAGAAATAGTACTAAGTTTATGAAATATTAACAAAATTAGAAAAAATAGGTAAAATGATTTCTCCGGATTCTGGTTAAAACAGTAATATAACAGGATAAAATACCTTCAAAATGCGGTACATCTCAACTTGTCAACTACATTAGTTTGTCCAGAATTCGGAAAATCCTCCAGAGAAATAGTACTAAGTTTATGAAATATTAAAAAAATTAAAAAAAATAGGTAAAACTATTTCTCCGGATTCTGGTTAAAACAGTAAAATAACAGGATGGAATACCTTCAAAGTGCGGTATATCTCATCCTGTCAACTACATTAGTTTGTCCAGAATTTGAAAAATCCTCCAGAGAAATAGTGCTAATTTTATGAAATATTAAAAAAATTTAAAAAAATAGGTTAAATTATTTCTCCGGATTCTGGTTAAAACAGTAAAATAACATCTTGGAATACTTTCAAAATGCGGTATATCTCATCCTGTCAACTACATTAGTTTGTCCGAAATTCGGAAAATCCTCCAGAGAAATAGTACTATGTTTTTGAAAAATTAAAAAAAAAATTTAAAAAAATAGGTAAAATTAATTCTCCGGATTCTGGTTACAACAGTACAATAACAGGATGGAATACCTTCAAAATGCGGTATATCTCATCCTGTCAACTACATTCGTTTGTCCAAAATTCAGAAAATCCTCCAGAGAAATAGTACTAATTTTATGAAATATTAAAAAAAATAGGTAAGATTATTTCTCCGGATTCTGGTTAAAACAGTAAAATAACAGGATGGAATACCTTCAAAATGCGGTATATCCCATCCTCTCAACTACATTAGTTTTCCAGAATT
>CATQFL010000291.1:0-72696 GCA_956483635.1 Panzeria rudis
AACATATGTAAAATTCTTTGCAAAGACCGCCTAGACATCCCTAACTGCTGATAACGTCGCCTGGTGGAAGTTTCGGGGTTTTCCTCAATACTTGCTTGCACTCGAGCAATGCTCACTTCATTTCGAACTGCACGAGGTCTTCCAGCACGCGGAAGATCACAGACAGCCCCTTGTTGCCCAAAACGCTGAACCAATCGGTAAATTGTTGGAGCGCTAGGAGCATTTCGAACATGAAAGAAATTTCGATATGATCTTTGTGTCTGAATAATCGAATGCTGACTTTCAAAGTAAAATTGAACAACTTTGGTTCTTTGTTCTGTGCTAAGCCTTTCCATCATAAATTTCCCAAGTATTATTTAGTTAATTCTGTAAAGAGACGAAAAAAAGACTTAAATTAAAAAATGTATTCACTGATCAAATCTTAACGTTACTTATGCGCCACCCTATATATTGAAAATCGGTTAGAATTTGGGAGTTACAAATATTTTCAAAAAACACTAATTTACACACTAAAATGCTCGTAAAACGTCATTTGTGAACCGATTTTTAATTTTTAAACGGGTTTGATTTTGGGCTGTATTTTGCTAAAATTTAATATAGATTTTGAGTTCAAAATCTTTTACCAAAATACTGACAAAATTTAAGTATTTAAATTTTACTTTTCAATAATTTTATTATATATTAAACGTTTTTTCCAAAAATTTTTAATTCACCACACTTCTTTTTTCTATCATATTTAAGGTGTATTTTATAAGAAATAAAATAAGCCTTATATATTGAAAATCGGTTAGAATTTGGGAGTTACAAATATTTTCAAAAAACACTAATTTACACACTAAAATGCTCGTAAAACGTCATTTGTGAACCGATTTTTAATTTTTAAACGGGTTTGATTTTGGGCTGTATTTTGCTAAAATTTAATATAGATTTTGAGTTCAAAATCTTTTACCAAAATACTGACAAAATTTAAGTATTTAAATTTTACTTTTCAATAATTTTATTACATATTAAACGTTTTTTCCAAAAATTTTTAATTCACCATACTTCTTTTTTCTATCATATTTAAGGTGTATTTTATAAGAAATAAAATAAGCCTTATATATTGAAAATCGGTTAGAATTTGGGAGTTACAAATATTTTCAAAAAACACTAATTTACACACTAAAATGCTCGTAAAACGTCATTTGTGAACCGATTTTTAATTTTTAAACGGGTTTGATTTTGGGCTGTATTTTGCTAAAATTTAATATAGATTTTGAGTTCAAAATCTTTTACCAAAATACTGACAAAATTTAAGTATTTAAATTTTACTTTTCAATAATTTTATTATATATTAAACGTTTTTTCCAAAAATTTTAATTCACCACACTTCTTTTTTCTATCATATTTAAGGTGTATTTTATAAGAAATAAAATAAGCCTTATATATTGAAAATCGGTTAGAATTTGGGAGTTACAAATATTTTCAAAAAACACTAATTTACACACTAAAATGCTCGTAAAACGTCATTTGTGAACCGATTTTTAATTTTTAAACGGGTTTGATTTTGTGCTGTATTTTGCTAAAATTTAATATAGATTTTGAGTTCAAAATCTTTTACCAAAATACTGACAAAATTTAAGTATTTAAATTTTACTTTTCAATAATTTTATTATATATTAAACGTTTTTTCCAAAAATTTTTAATTCACCATACTTCTTTTTTCTATCATATTTAAGGTGTATTTTATAAGAAATAAAATAAGCCTTATATATTGAAAAACGGTTAGAATTTGGGAGTTACAAATATTTTCAAAAAACACTAATTTACACACTAAAATGCTCGTAAAACGTCATTTGTGAACCGATTTTTAATTTTTAAACGGGTTTGATTTTGGGCTGTATTTTGCTAAAATTTAATATAGATTTTGAGTTCAAAATCTTTTACCAAAATACTGACAAAATTTAAGTATTTAAATTTTACTTTTCAATAATTTTATTATATATTAAACGTTTTTTCCAAAAATTTTTAATTCACCACACTTCTTTTTTCTATCATATTTAAGGTGTATTTTATAAGAAATAAAATAAGCCTTATATATTGAAAATCGGTTAGAATTTGGGAGTTACAAATATTTTCAAAAAACACTAATTTACACACTGAAATGCTCGTAAATCGTCATTTGTGAACCGATTTTTAATTTTTAAACGGGTTTGATTTTGTGCTGTATTTTGCTAAAATTTAATATAGATTTTGAGTTCAAAATCTTTTACCAAAATACTGACAAAATTAAGTATTTAAATTTTACTTTTCAATAATTTTATTATATATTAAACGTTTTTTCCAAAAATTTTTAATTCACCATACTTCTTTTTTCTATCATATTTAAGGTGTATTTTATAAGAAATAAAATAAGCCTTATATATTGAAAATCGGTTAGAATTTGGGAGTTACAAATATTTTCAAAAACACTAATTTACACACTAAAATGCTCGTAAAACGTCATTTGTGAACCGATTTTTAATTTTTAAACGGGTTTGATTTTGGGCTGTATTTTGCTAAAATTTAATATAGATTTTAAGTTCAAAATCTTTTACCAAAATACTGACAAAATTTAAGTATTTAAATTTTACTTTTCAATAATTTTATTACATATTAAACGTTTTTTCCAAAAATTTTTAATTCACCACACTTCTTTTTTCTATCATATTTAAGGTGTATTTTATAAGAAATAAAATAAGCCTTATATATTGAAAATCGGTTAGAATTTGGGAGTTACAAATATTTTCAAAAAACACTAATTTACACACTAAAATGCTCGTAAAACGTCATTTGTGAACCGATTTTTAATTTTTAAACGGGTTTGATTTTGTGCTGTATTTTGCTAAAATTTAATATAGATTTTGAGTTCAAAATCTTTTACCAAAATACTGACAAAATTTAAGTATTTAAATTTTACTTTTCAATAATTTTATTATATATTAAACGTTTTTTCCAAAAATTTTTAATTCACCATACTTCTTTTTTCTATCATATTTAAGGTGTATTTTATAAGAAATAAAATAAGCCTTATATATTGAAAATCGGTTAGAATTTGGGAGTTACAAATATTTTCAAAAAACACTAATTTACACACTAAAATGCTCGTAAAACGTCATTTGTGAACCGATTTTTAATTTTTAAACGGGTTTGATTTTGGGCTGTATTTTGCTAAAATTTAATATAGATTTTGAGTTCAAAATCTTTTACCAAAATACTGACAAAATTTAAGTATTTAAATTTTACTTTTCAATAATTTTATTATATATTAAACGTTTTTTCCAAAAATTTTTAATTCACCACACTTCTTTTTTCTATCATATTTAAGGTGTATTTTATAAGAAATAAAATAAGCCTTATATATTGAAAATCGGTTAGAATTTGGGAGTTACAAATATTTTCAAAAAACACTAATTTACACACTAAAATGCTCGTAAAACGTCATTTGTGAACCGATTTTTAATTTTTAAACGGGTTTGATTTTGGGCTGTATTTTGCTAAAATTTAATATAGATTTTGAGTTCAAAATCTTTTACCAAAATACTGACAAAATTTAAGTATTTAAATTTTACTTTTCAATAATTTTATTATATATTAAACGTTTTTTCCAAAAATTTTTAATTCACCACACTTCTTTTTTCTATCATATTTAAGGTGTATTTTATAAGAAATAAAATAAGCCTTATATAGGGTGGCGCATAAGTAACGTTAAGATTTATTCAATGTATAACTCTTTTCTTTCTGCTTTTATTTAACGTTGGCATTTATTAAAATTTAGAATATAGTTTGGAAATATGTTCACATTATGTTTTAAAGATAATATCTTTCAAATGTAGCCCATTGTTTGATTCTACCTGACGTGCTCTTTCCAAAGCATTTTCCATAACTTTTCTTAGAATTTCAGGTCCCAGCGCCCCCACTTCTTCTCGGATATTGGCCTTAAGTTGTTGGATGGTTCTAGGCTTATTGGCATATACCTTACCCTTTAGGTAACCCCAAAGAAAAAAATCGGGAGCCGTTAAATCAGGCGAACGTGGTGGCCACTTAAAATCAGAAAAACGTGATATTATTCGACTGCCAAAAATTTCGCGCAGGATAGCCATAGTTGGACGAGCTGTGTGAGCTGTGGCTCCATCTTGTTGGAACCACAAATCTGGATAGTTCTGCACCGCTGGCCTTAACAAATTTTCAATCATTTCCCGGTATTGAATGCCGTTCACATTAATCGCAACTCCTTCGTCGTTTTCGAAAAAATATGGTCCAATGATCCTCTCTGAAGTTATTCCACACCATACTGTGCATCTAAGTGGGTGCATTTGATCTTCAACAATTATTCTTGGATTTTCGCTGCCCCATATTCTGCAATTTTGTTTATTCACGTGACCATTTAGGTGAAAATGAGCCTCATCGCTCATTATGAGTTTGTGAATAAACTCGTTGTTTTCTAGGCACAATTCTTGAAAACGGCGACTATATTGAATGCGTTCTTGTGCATCATTTGGTTTTAACTCGTGAACCAATTGCATCTTATATGGGAAAAGATGTAACATATGTAAAATTCTTTGCAAAGACCGCCTAGACATCCCTAACTGCTGATAACGTCGCCTGGTGGAAGTTTCGGGGTTTTCCTCAATACTTGCTTGCACTCGAGCAATGCTCACTTCATTTCGAACTGCACGAGGTCTTCCAGCACGCGGAAGATCACAGACAGCCCCTTGTTGCCCAAAACGCTGAACCAATCGGTAAATTGTTGGAGCGCTAGGAGCATTTCGAACATGAAAGAAATTTCGATATGATCTTTGTGTCTGAATAATCGAATGCTGACTTTCAAAGTAAAATTGAACAACTTTGGTTCTTTGTTCTGTGCTAAGCCTTTCCATCATAAATTTCCCAAGTATTATTTAGTTAATTCTGTAAAGAGACGAAAAAAAAGACTTAAATTAAAAAATGTATTCACTGATCAAATCTTAACGTTACTTATGCGCCACCCTATATATTGAAAATCGGTTAGAATTTGGGAGTTACAAATATTTTCAAAAAACACTAATTTACACACTAAAATGCTCGTAAAACGTCATTTGTGAACCGATTTTTAATTTTTAAACGGGTTTGATTTTGGGCTGTATTTTGCTAAAATTTAATATAGATTTTGAGTTCAAAATCTTTTACCAAAATACTGACAAAATTTAAGTATTTAAATTTTACTTTTCAATAATTTTATTATATATTAAACGTTTTTTCCAAAAATTTTTAATTCACCACACTTCTTTTTTCTATCATATTTAAGGTGTATTTTATAAGAAATAAAATAAGCCTTATATATTGAAAATCGGTTAGAATTTGGGAGTTACAAATATTTTCAAAAAACACTAATTTACACACTAAAATGCTCGTAAAACGTCATTTGTGAACCGATTTTTAATTTTTAAACGGGTTTGATTTTGGGCTGTATTTTGCTAAAATTTAATATAGATTTTGAGTTCAAAATCTTTTACCAAAATACTGACAAAATTTAAGTATTTAAATTTTACTTTTCAATAATTTTATTACATATTAAACGTTTTTTCCAAAAATTTTTAATTCACCATACTTCTTTTTTCTATCATATTTAAGGTGTATTTTATAAGAAATAAAATAAGCCTTATATATTGAAAATCGGTTAGAATTTGGGAGTTACAAATATTTTCAAAAAACACTAATTTACACACTAAAATGCTCGTAAAACGTCATTTGTGAACCGATTTTTAATTTTTAAACGGGTTTGATTTTGGGCTGTATTTTGCTAAAATTTAATATAGATTTTGAGTTCAAAATCTTTTACCAAAATACTGACAAAATTTAAGTATTTAAATTTTACTTTTCAATAATTTTATTATATATTAAACGTTTTTTCCAAAAATTTTTAATTCACCACACTTCTTTTTTCTATCATATTTAAGGTGTATTTTATAAGAAATAAAATAAGCCTTATATATTGAAAATCGGTTAGAATTTGGGAGTTACAAATATTTTCAAAAAACACTAATTTACACACTAAAATGCTCGTAAAACGTCATTTGTGAACCGATTTTTAATTTTTAAACGGGTTTGATTTTGTGCTGTATTTTGCTAAAATTTAATATAGATTTTGAGTTCAAAATCTTTTACCAAAATACTGACAAAATTTAAGTATTTAAATTTTACTTTTCAATAATTTTATTATATATTAAACGTTTTTTCCAAAAATTTTTAATTCACCATACTTCTTTTTTCTATCATATTTAAGGTGTATTTTATAAGAAATAAAATAAGCCTTATATATTGAAAAACGGTTAGAATTTGGGAGTTACAAATATTTTCAAAAAACACTAATTTACACACTAAAATGCTCGTAAAACGTCATTTGTGAACCGATTTTTAATTTTTAAACGGGTTTGATTTTGGGCTGTATTTTGCTAAAATTTAATATAGATTTTGAGTTCAAAATCTTTTACCAAAATACTGACAAAATTTAAGTATTTAAATTTTACTTTTCAATAATTTTATTATATATTAAACGTTTTTTCCAAAAATTTTTAATTCACCACACTTCTTTTTTCTATCATATTTAAGGTGTATTTTATAAGAAATAAAATAAGCCTTATATATTGAAAATCGGTTAGAATTTGGGAGTTACAAATATTTTCAAAAAACACTAATTTACACACTGAAATGCTCGTAAAACGTCATTTGTGAACCGATTTTTAATTTTTAAACGGGTTTGATTTTGTGCTGTATTTTGCTAAAATTTAATATAGATTTTGAGTTCAAAATCTTTTACCAAAATACTGACAAAATTTAAGTATTTAAATTTTACTTTTCAATAATTTTATTATATATTAAACGTTTTTTCCAAAAATTTTTAATTCACCATACTTCTTTTTTCTATCATATTTAAGGTGTATTTTATAAGAAATAAAATAAGCCTTATATATTGAAAATCGGTTAGAATTTGGGAGTTACAAATATTTTCAAAAAACACTAATTTACACACTAAAATGCTCGTAAAACGTCATTTGTGAACCGATTTTTAATTTTTAAACGGGTTTGATTTTGGGCTGTTTTTTGCTAAAATTTAATATAGATTTTAAGTTCAAAATCTTTTACCAAAATACTGACAAAATTTAAGTATTTAAATTTTACTTTTCAATAATTTTATTACATATTAAACGTTTTTTCCAAAAATTTTTAATTCACCACACTTCTTTTTTCTATCATATTTAAGGTGTATTTTATAAGAAATAAAATAAGCCTTATATATTGAAAATCGGTTAGAATTTGGGAGTTACAAATATTTTCAAAAAACACTAATTTACACACTAAAATGCTCGTAAAACGTCATTTGTGAACCGATTTTTAATTTTTAAACGGGTTTGATTTTGGGCTGTATTTTGCTAAAATTTAATATAGATTTTGAGTTCAAAATCTTTTACCAAAATACTGACAAAATTTAAGTATTTAAATTTTACTTTTCAATAATTTTATTATATATTAAACGTTTTTTCCAAAAATTTTTAATTCACCACACTTCTTTTTTCTATCATATTTAAGGTGTATTTTATAAGAAATAAAATAAGCCTTATATATTGAAAATCGGTTAGAATTTGGGAGTTACAAATATTTTCAAAAAACACTAATTTACACACTAAAATGCTCGTAAAACGTCATTTGTGAACCGATTTTTAATTTTTAAACGGGTTTGATTTTGGGCTGTATTTTGCTAAAATTTAATATAGATTTTGAGTTCAAAATCTTTTACCAAAATACTGACAAAATTTAAGTATTTAAATTTTACTTTTCAATAATTTTATTACATATTAAACGTTTTTTCCAAAAATTTTTAATTCACCATACTTCTTTTTTCTATCATATTTAAGGTGTATTTTATAAGAAATAAAATAAGCCTTATATATTGAAAATCGGTTAGAATTTGGGAGTTACAAATATTTTCAAAAAACACTAATTTACACACTAAAATGCTCGTAAAACGTCATTTGTGAACCGATTTTTAATTTTTAAACGGGTTTGATTTTGGGCTGTATTTTGCTAAAATTTAATATAGATTTTGAGTTCAAAATCTTTTACCAAAATACTGACAAAATTTAAGTATTTAAATTTTACTTTTCAATAATTTTATTATATATTAAACGTTTTTTCCAAAAATTTTTAATTCACCACACTTCTTTTTTCTATCATATTTAAGGTGTATTTTATAAGAAATAAAATAAGCCTTATATATTGAAAATCGGTTAGAATTTGGGAGTTACAAATATTTTCAAAAAACACTAATTTACACACTAAAATGCTCGTAAAACGTCATTTGTGAACCGATTTTTAATTTTTAAACGGGTTTGATTTTGTGCTGTATTTTGCTAAAATTTAATATAGATTTTGAGTTCAAAATCTTTTACCAAAATACTGACAAAATTTAAGTATTTAAATTTTACTTTTCAATAATTTTATTATATATTAAACGTTTTTTCCAAAAATTTTTAATTCACCATACTTCTTTTTTCTATCATATTTAAGGTGTATTTTATAAGAAATAAAATAAGCCTTATATATTGAAAAACGGTTAGAATTTGGGAGTTACAAATATTTTCAAAAAACACTAATTTACACACTAAAATGCTCGTAAAACGTCATTTGTGAACCGATTTTTAATTTTTAAACGGGTTTGATTTTGGGCTGTATTTTGCTAAAATTTAATATAGATTTTGAGTTCAAAATCTTTTACCAAAATACTGACAAAATTTAAGTATTTAAATTTTACTTTTCAATAATTTTATTATATATTAAACGTTTTTTCCAAAAATTTTTAATTCACCACACTTCTTTTTTCTATCATATTTAAGGTGTATTTTATAAGAAATAAAATAAGCCTTATATATTGAAAATCGGTTAGAATTTGGGAGTTACAAATATTTTCAAAAAACACTAATTTACACACTGAAATGCTCGTAAAACGTCATTTGTGAACCGATTTTTAATTTTTAAACGGGTTTGATTTTGTGCTGTATTTTGCTAAAATTTAATATAGATTTTGAGTTCAAAATCTTTTACCAAAATACTGACAAAATTTAAGTATTTAAATTTTACTTTTCAATAATTTTATTATATATTAAACGTTTTTTCCAAAAATTTTTAATTCACCATACTTCTTTTTTCTATCATATTTAAGGTGTATTTTATAAGAAATAAAATAAGCCTTATATATTGAAAATCGGTTAGAATTTGGGAGTTACAAATATTTTCAAAAAACACTAATTTACACACTAAAATGCTCGTAAAACGTCATTTGTGAACCGATTTTTAATTTTTAAACGGGTTTGATTTTGGGCTGTATTTTGCTAAAATTTAATATAGATTTTAAGTTCAAAATCTTTTACCAAAATACTGACAAAATTTAAGTATTTAAATTTTACTTTTCAATAATTTTATTACATATTAAACGTTTTTTCCAAAAATTTTTAATTCACCACACTTCTTTTTTCTATCATATTTAAGGTGTATTTTATAAGAAATAAAATAAGCCTTATATATTGAAAATCGGTTAGAATTTGGGAGTTACAAATATTTTCAAAAAACACTAATTTACACACTAAAATGCTCGTAAAACGTCATTTGTGAACCGATTTTTAATTTTTAAACGGGTTTGATTTTGTGCTGTATTTTGCTAAAATTTAATATAGATTTTGAGTTCAAAATCTTTTACCAAAATACTGACAAAATTTAAGTATTTAAATTTTACTTTTCAATAATTTTATTATATATTAAACGTTTTTTCCAAAAATTTTTAATTCACCATACTTCTTTTTTCTATCATATTTAAGGTGTATTTTATAAGAAATAAAATAAGCCTTATATATTGAAAATCGGTTAGAATTTGGGAGTTACAAATATTTTCAAAAAACACTAATTTACACACTAAAATGCTCGTAAAACGTCATTTGTGAACCGATTTTTAATTTTTAAACGGGTTTGATTTTGGGCTGTATTTTGCTAAAATTTAATATAGATTTTGAGTTCAAAATCTTTTACCAAAATACTGACAAAATTTAAGTATTTAAATTTTACTTTTCAATAATTTTATTATATATTAAACGTTTTTTCCAACAATTTTTAATTCACCACACTTCTTTTTTCTATCATATTTAAGGTGTATTTTATAAGAAATAAAATAAGCCTTATATATTGAAAATCGGTTAGAATTTGGGAGTTACAAATATTTTCAAAAAACACTAATTTACACACTAAAATGCTCGTAAAACGTCATTTGTGAACCGATTTTTAATTTTTAAACGGGTTTGATTTTGGGCTGTATTTTGCTAAAATTTAATATAGATTTTGAGTTCAAAATCTTTTACCAAAATACTGACAAAATTTAAGTATTTAAATTTTACTTTTCAATAATTTTATTATATATTAAACGTTTTTTCCAAAAATTTTTAATTCACCACACTTCTTTTTTCTATCATATTTAAGGTGTATTTTATAAGAAATAAAATAAGCCTTATATATTGAAAATCGGTTAGAATTTGGGAGTTACAAATATTTTCAAAAAACACTAATTTACACACTAAAATGCTCGTAAAACGTCATTTGTGAACCGATTTTTAATTTTTAAACGAGTTTGATTTTGGGCTGTATTTTGCTAAAATTTAATATAGATTTTGAGTTCAAAATCTTTTACCAAAATACTGACAAAATTTAAGTATTTAAATTTTACTTTTCAATAATTTTATTACATATTAAACGTTTTTTCCAAAAATTTTTAATTCACCACACTTCTTTTTTCTATCATATTTAAGGTGTATTTTATAAGAAATAAAATAAGCCTTATATATTGAAAATCGGTTAGAATTTGGGAGTTACAAATATTTTCAAAAAACACTAATTTACACACTGAAATGCTCGTAAAACGTCATTTGTAAACCGATTTTTAATTTTTAAACGGGTTTGATTTTGGGCTGTATTTTGCTAAAATTTAATATAGATTTTGAGTTCAAAATCTTTTACCAAAATACTGACAAAATTTAAGTATTTAAATTTTACTTTTCAATAATTTTATTACATATTAAACGTTTTTTCCAAAAATTTTTAATTCACCATACTTCTTTTTTCTATCATATTTAAGGTGTATTTTATAAGAAATAAAATAAGCCTTATATATTGAAAATCGGTTAGAATTTGGGAGTTACAAATATTTTAAAAAAACACTAATTTACACACTGAAATGCTCTTAAAACGTCATTTGTGAACCGATTTTTAATTTTTAAACGGGTTTGATTTTGGGCTGTATTTTGCTAAAATTTAATATAGATTTTGAGTTCAAAATCTTTTACCAAAATACTGACGAAATTTAAGTATTTAAATTTTACTTTTCAATAATTTTATTATATATTAAACGTTTTTTGCAAAAATTTTTAATTCACCACACTTCTTTTTTCTATCATATTTAAGGTGTATTTTATAAGAAATAAAATAAGCCTTATATATTGAAAATCGGTTAGAATTTGGGAGTTACAAATATTTTCAAAAAACACTAATTTACACACTAAAATGCTCGTAAAACGTCATTTGTGAACCGATTTTTAATTTTTAAACGGGTTTGATTTTGGGCTGTATTTTGCTAAAATTTAATATAGATTTTGAGTTCAAAATCTTTTACCAAAATACTGACAAAATTTAAGTATTTAAATTTTACTTTTCAATAATTTTATTACATATTAAACGTTTTTTCCAAAAATTTTTAATTCACAACACTTCTTTTTTCTATCATATTTAAGGTGTATTTTATAAGAAATAAAATAAGCCTTATATATTGAAAATCGGTTAGAATTTGGGAGTTACAAATATTTTCAAAAAACACTAATTTACACACTGAAATGCTCGTAAAACGTCATTTGTGAACCGATTTTTAATTTTTAAACGGGTTTGATTTTGGGCTGTATTTTGCTAAAATTTAATATAGATTTTGAGTTCAAAATCTTTTACCAAAATACTGACCAAATTTAAGTATTTAAATTTTACTTTTTAAATTTCTTATTATATATTAAACGTTTTTTCCAAAAATTTTTAATTCACCACACTTCTTTTTTCTATCATATTTAAGGTGTATTTTATAAGAAATAAAATAAGCCTTATATATTGAAAATCGGTTAGAATTTGGGAGTTACAAATATTTTCAAAAAACACTAATTTACACACTAAAATGCTCGTAAAACGTCATTTGTGAACCGATTTTTAATTTTTAAACGGGTTTGATTTTGGGCTGTATTTTGCTAAAATTTAATATAGATTTTGAGTTCAAAATCTTTTACCAAAATACTGACAAAATTTAAGTATTTAAATTTTACTTTTCAATAATTTTATTATATATTAAACGTTTTTTCCCAAAATTTTTAATTCACCACACTTCTTTTTTCTATCATATTTAAGGTGTATTTTATAAGAAATAAAATAAGCCTTATATATTGAAAATCGGTTAGAATTTGGGAGTTACAAATATTTTCAAAAAACACTAATTTACACACTAAAATGCTCGTAAAACGTCATTTGTGAACCGATTTTTAATTTTTAAACGGGTTTGATTTTGGGCTGTATTTTGCTAAAATTTAATATAGATTTTGAGTTCAAAATCTTTTACCAAAATACTGACAAAATTTAAGTATTTAAATTTTACTTTTCAATAATTTTATTATATATTAAACGTTTTTTCCAAAAATTTTTAATTCACCACACTTCTTTTTTCTATCATATTTAAGGTGTATTTTATAAGAAATAAAATAAGCCTTATATATTGAAAATCGGTTAGAATTTGGGAGTTAAAAATATTTTCAAAAAACACTAATTTACACACTAAAATGCTCGTAAAACGTCATTTGTGAACCGATTTTTAATTTTTAAACGGGTTTGATTTTGGGCTGTATTTTGCTAAAATTTAATATAGATTTTGAGTTCAAAATCTTTTACCAAAATACTGACAAAATTTAAGTATTTAAATTTTACTTTTCAATAATTTTATTACATATTAAACGTTTTTTCCAAAAATTTTTAATTCACCACACTTCTTTTTTCTATCATATTTAAGGTGTATTTTATAAGAAATAAAATAAGCCTTATATATTGAAAATCGGTTAGAATTTGGGAGTTACAAATATTTTCAAAAAACACTAATTTACACACTAAAATGCTCGTAAAACGTCATTTGTGAACCGATTTTTAATTTTTAAACGGGTTTGATTTTGGGCTGTATTTTGCTAAAATTTAATATAGATTTTGAGTTCAAAATCTTTTACCAAAATACTGACAAAATTTAAGTATTTAAATTTTACTTTTCAATAATTTTATTATATATTAAACGTTTTTTCCAAAAATTTTTAATTCACCACACTTCTTTTTTCTATCATATTTAAGGTGTATTTTATAAGAAATAAAATAAGCCTTATATATTGAAAATCGGTTAGAATTTGGGAGTTACAAATATTTTCAAAAAACACTAATTTACACACTAAAATGCTCGTAAAACGTCATTTGTGAACCGATTTTTAATTTTTAAACGGGTTTGATTTTGGGCTGTATTTTGCTAAAATTTAATATAGATTTTGAGTTCAAAATCTTTTACCAAAATACTGACAAAATTTAAGTATTTAAATTTTACTTTTCAATAATTTTATTATATATTAAACGTTTTTTTCCAAAAATTTTTAATTCACCACACTTCTTTTTTCTATCATATTTAAGGTGTATTTTATAAGAAATAAAATAAGCCTTATATATTGAAAATCGGTTAGAATTTGGGAGTTACAAATATTTTCAAAAAACACTAATTTACACACTAAAATGCTCGTAAAACGTCATTTGTGAACCGATTTTTAATTTTTAAACGGGTTTGATTTTGGGCTGTATTTTGCTAAAATTTAATATAGATTTTGAGTTCAAAATCTTTTACCAAAATACTGACAAAATTTAAGTATTTAAATTTTACTTTTCAATAATTTTATTATATATTAAACGTTTTTTCCAAAAATTTTTAATTCACCACACTTCTTTTTTCTATCATATTTAAGGTGTATTTTATAAGAAATAAAATAAGCCTTATATATTGAAAATCGGTTAGAATTTGGGAGTTACAAATATTTTCAAAAAAGACTAATTTACACACTAAAATGCTCGTAAAACGTCATTTGTGAACCGATTTTTAATTTTTAAACGGGTTTGATTTTGGGCTGTATTTTGCTAAATTTAATATAGATTTTGAGTTCAAAATCTTTTACCAAAATACTGACAAAATTTAAGTATTTAAATTTTACTTTTCAATAATTTTATTACATATTAAACGTTTTTTCCAAAAATTTTTAATTCACCACACTTCTTTTTTCTATCATATTTAAGGTGTATTTTATAAGAAATAAAATAAGCCTTATATATTGAAAATCGGTTAGAATTTGGGAGTTACAAATATTTTCAAAAAACACTAATTTACACACTAAAATGCTCGTAAAACGTCATTTGTGAACCGATTTTTAATTTTTAAACGGGTTTGATTTTGGGCTGTATTTTGCTAAAATTTAATATAGATTTTGAGTTCAAAATCTTTTACCAAAATACTGACAAAATTTAAGTATTTAAATTTTACTTTTCAATAATTTTATTATATATTAAACGTTTTTTCCAAAAATTTTTAATTCACCACACTTCTTTTTTCTATCATATTTAAGGTGTATTTTATAAGAAATAAAATAAGCCTTATATATTGAAAATCGGTTAGAATTTGGGAGTTACAAATATTTTCAAAAAACACTAATTTACACACTAAAATGCTCGTAAAACGTCATTTGTGAACCGATTTTTAATTTTTAAACGGTTTGATTTTGTGCTGTATTTTGCTAAAATTTAATATAGATTTTGAGTTCAAATCTTTTACCAAAATACTGACAAAATTTAAGTATTTAAATTTTACTTTTCAATAATTTTATTATATATTAAACGTTTTTTCCAAAAATTTTTAATTCACCATACTTCTTTTTTCTATCATATTTAAGGTGTATTTTATAAGAAATAAAATAAGCCTTATATATTGAAAATCGGTTAGAATTTGGGAGTTACAAATATTTTCCAAAAACACTAATTTACACACTAAAATGCTCGTAAAACGTCATTTGTGAACCGATTTTTAATTTTTAAACGGGTTTGATTTTGGGCTGTATTTTGCTAAAATTTAATATAGATTTTGAGTTCAAAATCTTTTACCAAAATACTGACAAAATTTAAGGATTTAAATTTTACTTTTCAATAATTTTATTATATATTAAACGTTTTTCCAAAAATTTTTAATTCACCATACTTCTTTTTTCTATCATATTTAAGGTGTATTTTATAAGAAATAAAATAAGCCTTATATATTGAAAATCGGTTAGAATTTGGGAGTTACAAATATTTTCAAAAACACTAATTTACACACTAAAATGCTCGTAAAACGTCATTTATGAACCGATTTTTAATTTTTAAACGGGTTTGATTTTGGGCTGTATTTTGCTAAAATTTAATATAGATTTTGAGTTCAAAATCTTTTACCAAAATACTGACAAAATTTAAGTATTTAAATTTTACTTTTCAATAATTTTATTATATATTAAACGTTTTTTCCAAAAATTTTTAATTCACCATACTTCTTTTTTCTATCATATTTAAGGTGTATTTTATAAGAATTAAAATAAGCCTTATATATTGAAAATCGGTTAGAATTTGGGAGTTACAAATATTTTCAAAAACACTAATTTACACACTAAAATGCTCGTAAAACGTCATTTGTGAACCGATGTTTAATTTTTAAACGGTTTTGATTTTGGGCAGTATTTTGCTAAAATTTAATATAGATTTTGAGTTCAAAATCTTTTACCAAAATACTGACAAAATTTAAGTATTTAAATTTTACTTTTCAATAATTTTATTATATATTAAACGTTTTTTCCAAAAATTTTTAATTCACCACACTTCTTTTTTCTATCATATTTAAGGTGTATTTTATAAGAAATAAAATAAGCCTTATATATTGAAAATCGGTTAGAATTTGGGAGTTACAAATATTTTCAAAAAACACTAATTTACACACTAAAATGCTCGTAAAACGTCATTTGTGAACCGATTTTTAATTTTAAATGGGTTTGATTTTGTGCTGTATTTTGCTAAAATTTAATATAGATTTTGAGTTCAAAATCTTTTACCAAAATACTGACAAAATTTAAGTATTTAAATTTTACTTTTCAATAATTTTATTATATATTAAACGTTTATTCCAAAAATTTTTAATTCGCCACACTTCTTTTTTCTATCATATTTAAGGTGTATTTTATAAGAAATAAAATAAGCCTTATATATTGAAAATCGGTTAGAATTTGGGAGTTACAAATATTTTCAAAAAACACAAATTTACACACTAAAATGCTCGTAAAACGTCATTTGTGAACCGATTTTTAATTTTTAAACGGGTTTGATTTTGGGCTGTATTTTGCTAAAATTTAATATAGATTTTGAGTTCAAAATCTTTTACCAAAATACTGACAAAATTTAAGTATTTAAATTTTACTTTTCAATAATTTTATTACATATTAAACGTTTTTTCCTAAAATTTTTAATTCACCACACTTCTTTTTTCTATCATATTTAAGGTGTATTTTATAAGAAATAAAATAAGCCTTATATATTGAAAATCGGTTAGAATTTGGGAGTTACAAATATTTTCAAAAAACACTAATTTACACACTAAAATGCTCGTAAAACGTCATTTGTAAACCGATTTTAATTTTTAAACGGGTTTGATTTTGTGCTGTATTTTGCTAAAATTTAATATAGATTTTGAGTTCAAAATCTTTTACCAAAATACTGACAAAATTTAAGTATTTAAATTTACTTTTCAATAATTTTATTACATATTAAACGTTTTTTCCAAAAAATTTTAATTCACCACACTTCTTTTTCCTATCATATTTAAGGTGTATTTTATAAGAAATAAATAAGCCTTATATATTGAAAATCGGTTAGAATTTGGGAGTTACAAATATTTTCAAAAAACACTAATTTACACACTAAAATGCTCGTAAAACGTCATTTGTGAACCGATTTTTAATTTTTAAACGGGTTTGATTTTGTGCTGTATTTTGCTAAAATTTAATATAGATTTGAGTTCAAAATCTTTACCAAAATACTGACAAAATTTAAGTATTTAAATTTACTTTTCAATAATTTTATTATATATTAAACGTTTTTTCCAAAAATTTTAATTCACCATACTTCTTTTTTCTATCATATTTAAGATGTATTTTATAAGAAATAAAATAAGCCTTATATATTGAAAATCTGTTAGAATTTGGGAGTTACAAATATTTTCAAAAAACACTAATTTACACACTAAAATGCTCGTAAAACGTCATTTGTGAACCGATTTTTAATTTTTAAACGGGTTTGATTTTGGGCTGTATTTTGCTAAAATTTAATATAGATTTTGAGTTCAAAATCTTTACCAAAATACTGACAAAATTTAAGTATTTAAATTTTACTTTTCAATAATTTTATTACATATTAAACGTTTTTTCCAAAATTTTTAATTCACCACACTTCTTTTTCCTATCATATTTAAGGTGTATTTTATAAGAAATAAAATAAGCCTTATATATTGAAAATCGGTTAGAATTTGGGAGTTACAAATATTTTCAAAAAACACTAATTTACACACTAAAATGCTCGTAAAACGTCATTTGTGAACCGATTTTTAATTTTTAAACGGGTTTGATTTTGTGCTGTATTTTGCTAAAATTTAATATAGATTTTGAGTTCAAAATCTTTTACCAAAATACTGACAAAATTTAAGTATTTAAATTTTACTTTTCAATAATTTTATTACATATTAAACGTTTTTTCCAAAAATTTTTAATTCACCACACTTCTTTTTTCTATCATATTTAAGGTGTATTTTATAAGAAATAAAATAAGCCTTATATATTGAAAATCGGTTAGAATTTGTGAGTTACAAATATTTTCAAAAAACACTAATTTACACACTAAAATGCTCGTAAAACGTCATTTGTGAACCGATTTTTAATTTTTAAACGGGTTTGATTTTGGGCTGTATTTTGCTAAAATTTAATATAGATTTTGAGTTCAAAATCTTTTACCAAAATACTGACCAAATTTAAGTATTTAAATTTTACTTTTCAATAATTTTATTATATATTAAACGTTTTTTCCAAAAATTTTTAATTCACCACACTTCTTTTTCTATCATATTTAAGGTGTATTTTATAAGAAATAAAATAAGCCTTATATATTGAAAATCGGTTAGAATTTGGGAGTTACAAATATTTTCAAAAAAACACTAATTTACACACTAAAATGCTCGTAAAACGTCATTTGTGAACCGATTTTTAATTTTTAAACGGGTTTGATTTTGGGCTGTATTTTGCTAAAATTTAATATAGATTTTGAGTTCAAAATCTTTTACCAAAATACTGACAAAATTTAAGTATTTAAATTTTACTTTTCAATAATTTTATTACATATTAAACGTTTTTTCCAAAAATTTTTAATTCACCACACTTCTTTTTTCTATCATATTTAAGGTGTATTTTATAAGAAATAAAATAAGCCTTATATATTGAAAATCGGTTAGAATTTGGGAGTTACAAATATTTCAAAAAACACTAATTTACACACTAAAATGCTCGTAAAACGTCATTTGTGAACCGATTTTTAATTTTTAAACGGGTTTGATTTTGTGCTGTATTTTGCTAAAATTTAATATAGATTTGAGTTCAAAATCTTTTACCAAAATACTGACAAAATTTAAGTATTTAAATTTTACTTTTCAATAATTTTATTATATATTAAACGTTTTTTCCAAAAATTTTTAATTCACCATACTTCTTTTTTCTATCATATTTAAGGTGTATTTTATAAGAAATAAAATAAGCCTTATATATTGAAAATCGGTTAGAATTTGGGAGTTACAAATATTTCAAAAAACACTAATTTACACACTAAAATGCTCGTAAAACGTCATTTGTGAACCGATTTTTAATTTTTAAACGGGTTTGATTTTGGGCTGTATTTTGCTAAAATTTAATATAGATTTTGAGTTCAAAATCTTTTACCAAAATACTGACAAAATTTAAGTATTTAAATTTTACTTTTCAATAATTTTATTATATATTAAACGTTTTTTCCAAAAATTTTTAATTCACCACACTTCTTTTTTCTATCATATTTAAGGTGTATTTTATAAGAAATAAAATAAGCCTTATATATTGAAAATCGGTTAGAATTTGGGAGTTACAAATATTTTCAAAAAACACTAATTTACACACTAAAATGCTCGTAAAACGTCATTTGTGAACCGATTTTTAATTTTTAAACGGGTTTGATTTTGGGCTGTATTTTGCTAAAATTTAATATAGATTTTGAGTTCAAAATCTTTTACCAAAATACTGACAAAATTTAAGTATTTAAATTTTACTTTTCAATAATTTTATTATATATTAAACGTTTTTTCCAAAAATTTTTAATTCACCACACTTCTTTTTTCTATCATATTTAAGGTGTATTTTATAAGAAATAAAATAAGCCTTATATATTGAAAATCGGTTAGAATTTGGGAGTTACAAATATTTTCAAAAAACACTAATTTACACACTAAAATGCTCGTAAAACGTCATTTGTGAACCGATTTTTAATTTTTAAACGTGTTTGATTTTGGGCTGTATTTTGCTAAAATTTAATATAGATTTTGAGTTCAAAATCTTTTACCAAAATACTGACAAAATTTAAGTATTTAAATTTTACTTTTCAATAATTTTATTATATATTAAACGTTTTTTCCAAAAATTTTTAATTCACCACACTTCTTTTTTCTATCATATTTAAGGTGTATTTTATAAGAAATAAAATAAGCCTTATATATTGAAAATCGGTTAGAATTTGGGAGTTACAAATATTTTCAAAAAACACTAATTTACACACTAAAATGCTCGTAAAACGTCATTTGTGAACCGATTTTTAATTTTTAAACGGGTTTGATTTTGGGCTGTATTTCGCTAAAATTTAATATAGATTTTGAGTTCAAAATCTTTTACCAAAATACTGACAAAATTTAAGTATTTAAATTTTACTTTTCAATAATTTTATTACATATTAAACGTTTTTTCCAAAAATTTTTAATTCACCACACTTCTTTTTTCTATCATATTTAAGGTGTATTTTATAAGAAATAAAATAAGCCTTATATATTGAAAATCGGTTAGAATTTGGGAGTTACAAATATTTTCAAAAAACACTAATTTACACACTGAAATGCTCGTAAAACGTCATTTGTGAACCGATTTTTAATTTTTAAACGGGTTTGATTTTGGGCTGTATTTTGCTAAAATTTAATATATATTTTGAGTTCAAAATCTTTTACCAAAATACTGACAAAATTTAAGTATTTAAATTTTACTTTTCAATAATTTTATTATATATTAAACGTTTTTTCCAAAAATTTTTAATTCACCACACTTCTTTTTTCTATCATATTTAAGGTGTATTTTATAAGAAATAAAATAAGCCTTATATATTGAAAATCGGTTAGAATTTGGGAGTTACAAATATTTTCAAAAAACACTAATTTACACACTAAAATGCTCGTAAAACGTCATTTGTGAACCGATTTTTAATTTTTAAACGGGTTTGATTTCGGCCTGTATTTTGCTAAAATTTAATATAGATTTTGAGTTCAAAATCTTTTACCAAAATACTGACAAAATTTAAGTATTTAAATTTTACTTTTCAATAATTTTATTATATATTAAACGTTTTTTCCAAAAATTTTTAATTCACCACACTTCTTTTTTCTATCATATTTAAGGTGTATTTTATAAGAAATAAAATAAGCCTTATATATTGAAAATCGGTTAGAATTTGGGAGTTACAAATATTTTCAAAAAACACTAATTTACACACTAAAATGCTCGTAAAACGTCATTTCTGAACCGATTTTTAATTTTTAAACGGGTTTAATTTTGTGCTGTATTTTGCTAAAATTTAATATAGATTTTGAGTTCAAAATCTTTTACCAAAATACTGACAAAATTTAAGTATTTAAATTTTACTTTTCAATAATTTTATTATATATTAAACGTTTTTTCCAAAAATTTTTAATTCACCACACTTCTTTTTTCTATCATATTTAAGGTGTATTTTATAAGAAATAAAATAAGCCTTATATATTGAAAATCGGTTAGAATTTGGGAGTTACAAATATTTTCAAAAAACACTAATTTACACACTAAAATGCTCGTAAAACGTCATTTGTGAACCGATTTTTAATTTTTAAACGGGTTTGATTTTGGGCTGTATTTTGCTAAAATTTAATATAGATTTTGAGTTCAAAATCTTTTACCAAAATACTGACAAAATTTAAGTATTTAAATTTTACTTTTCAATAATTTTATTACATATTAAACGTTTTTTCCAAAAATTTTTAATTCACCACACTTCTTTTTTCTATCATATTTAAGGTGTATTTTATAAGAAATAAAATAAGCCTTATATATTGAAAATCGGTTAGAATTTGGGAGTTACAAATATTTTCAAAAAACACTAATTTACACACTAAAATGCTCGTAAAACGTCATTTGTGAACCGATTTTTAATTTTTAAACGGGTTTGATTTTGGGCTGTATTTTGCTAAAATTTAATATAGATTTTGAGTTCAAAATCTTTTACCAAAATAATGACAAAATTTAAGTATTTAAATTTTACTTTTCAATAATTTTATTATATATTAAACGTTTTTTCAAAAAATTTTTAATTCACCACACTTCTTTTTTCTATCATATTTAAGGTGTATTTTATAAGAAATAAAATAAGCCTTATATATTGAAAATCGGTTAGAATTTGGGAGTTACAAATATTTTCAAAAAACACTAATTTACACACTAAAATGCTCGTAAAACGTCATTTGTGAACCGATTTTTAATTTTTAAACGGGTTTGATTTTGGGCTGTATTTTGCTAAAATTTAATATAGATTTTGAGTTCAAAATCTTTTACCAAAATACTGACAAAATTTAAGTATTTAAATTTTACTTTTCAATAATTTTATTATATATTAAACGTTTTTTCCAAAAATTTTTAATTCACCATACTTCTTTTTTCTATCATATTTAAGGTGTATTTTATAAGAAATAAAATAAGCCTTATATATTGAAAATCGGTTAGAATTTGGGAGTTACAAATATTTTCAAAAAACACTAATTTACACACTAAAATGCTCGTAAAACGTCATTTGTGAACCGATTTTTAATTTTTAAACGGGTTTGATTTTGGGCTGTATTTTGCTAAAATTTAATATAGATTTTGAGTTCAAAATCTTTTACCAAAATACTGACAAAATTTAAGTTGTTAAATTTTACTTTTCAATAATTTTATTATATATTAAACGTTTTTTCCAAAAATTTTTAATTCACCACACTTCTTTTTCCTATCATATTTAAGGTGTATTTTATAAGAAATAAAATAAGCCTTATATATTGAAAATCGGTTAGAATTTGGGAGTTACAAATATTTTCAAAAAACACTAATTTACACACTAAAATGCTCGTAAAACGTCATTTGTGAACCGATTTTTAATTTTTAAACGGGTTTAATTTTGTGCTGTATTTTGCTAAAATTTAATATAGATTTTGAGTTCAAAATCTTTTACCAAAATACTGACAAAATTTAAGTTGTTAAATTTTACTTTTCAATAATTTTTTTATATATTAAACGTTTTTTCCAAAAATTTTTAATTCACCATACTTCTTTTTTCTATCATATTTAAGGTGTATTTTATAAGAAATAAAATAAGCCTTATATATTGAAAATCGGTTAGAATTTGGGAGTTACAAATATTTTCAAAAAACACTAATTTACATACCAAAATGCTCGTAAAACGTCATTTGTGAACCGATTTTTAATTTTTAAACGGGTTTGATTTTGTGCTGTATTTTGCTAAAATTTAATATAGATTTTGAGTTCAAAATCTTTTACCAAAATACTGACAAAATTTAAGTATTTAAATTTTACTTTTCAATAATTTTATTATATATTAAACGTTTTTTCCAAAAATTTTTAATTCACCACACTTCTTTTTTCTATCATATTTAAGGTGTATTTTATAAGAAATAAAATAAGCCTTATATATTGAAAATCGGTTAGAATTTGGGAGTTACAAATATTTTCAAAAAACACTAATTTACACACTGAAATGCTCGTAAAACGTCATTTGTGAACCGATTTTTAATTTTTAAACGGGTTTGATTTTGGGCTGTATTTTGCTAAAATTTAATATAGATTTTGAGTTCAAAATCTTTTACCAAAATACTGACAAAATTTTAGTATTTAAATTTTACTTTTCAATAATTTTATTATATATTAAACGTTTTTTCCAAAAATTTTTAATTCACCACACTTCTTTTTTCTATCATATTTAAGGTGTATTTTATAAGAAATAAAATAAGCCTTATATATTGAAAATCGGTTAGAATTTGGGAGTTACAAATATTTTCAAAAAACACTAATTTACACACTAAAATGCTCGTAAAACGTCATTTGTGAACCGATTTTTAATTTTTAAACGGGTTTGATTTTGGGCTGTATTTTGCTAAAATTTAATATAGATTTTGAGTTCAAAATCTTTTACCAAAATACTGACAAAATTTAAGTATTTAAATTTTACTTTTCAATAATTTTATTATATATTAAACGTTTTTTCCAAAAATTTTTAATTCACCATACTTCTTTTTTCTATCATATTTAAGGTGTATTTTATAAGAAATAAAATAAGCCTTATATATTGAAAATCGGTTAGAATTTGGGAGTTACAAATATTTTCAAAAAACACTAATTTACACACTAAAATGCTCGTAAAACGTCATTTGTGAACCGATTTTTAATTTTTAAACGGGTTTGATTTTGGGCTGTATTTTGCTAAAATTTAATATAGATTTTGAATTCAAAATCTTTTACCAAAATACTGACAAAATTTAAGTATTTAAATTTTACTTTTCAATAATTTTATTACATATTAAACGTTTTTTCCAAAAATTTTTAATTCACCACACTTCTTTTTTCTATCATATTTAAGGTGCATTTTATAAGAAATAAAATAAGCCTTATATTTTGAAAATCGGTTAGAATTTGGGAGTTACAAATATTTTCAAAAAACACTAATTTACACACTAAAATGCTCGTAAAACGTCATTTGTGAACCGATTTTTAATTTTTAAACGGGTTTGATTTTGGGCTGTATTTTGCTAAAATTTAATATAGATTTTGAGTTCAAAATCTTTTACCAAAATACTGACAAAATTTAAGTATTTAAATTTTACTTTTCAATAATTTTATTATATATTAAACGTTTTTTCCAAAAATTTTTAATTCACCACACTTCTTTTTTTCTATCATATTTAAGGTGTATTTTATAAGAAATAAAATAAGCCTTATATATTGAAAATCGGTTAGAATTTGGGAGTTACAAATATTTTCAAAAAACACTAATTTACACACTAAAATGCTCGTAAAACGTCATTTGTGAACCGATTTTTAATTTTTAAACGGGTTTGATTTTGGGCTGTATTTTGCTAAAATTTAATATAGATTTTGAGTTCAAAATCTTTTACCAAAATACTGACAAAATTTAAGTATTTAAATTTTACTTTTCAATAATTTTATTAAATATTAAACGTTTTTTCCAAAAATTTTTAATTCACCATACTTCTTTTTTCTATCATATTTAAGGTGTATTTTATAAGAAATAAAATAAGCCTTATATATTGAAAATCGGTTAGAATTTGGGAGTTACAAATATTTTCAAAAAACACTAATTTACACACTAAAATGCTTGTAAAACGTCATTTGTGAACCGATTTTTAATTTTTAAACGGGTTTGATTTTGGGCTGTATTTTGCTAAAATTTAATATAGATTTTGAGTTCAAAATCTTTTACCAAAATACTGACAAAATTTAAGTATTTAAATTTTACTTTTCAATAATTTTATTATATATTAAACGTTTTTTCCAAAAATTTTTAATTCACCACACTTCTTTTTTCTATCATATTTAAGGTGTATTTTATAAGAAATAAAATAAGCCTTATATATTGAAAATCGGTTAGAATTTGGGAGTTACAAATATTTTCAAAAAACACTAATTTACACACTGAAATGCTCGTAAAACGTCATTTGTGAACCGATTTTTAATTTTTAAACGGGTTTGATTTTGGGCTGTATTTTGCTAAAATTTAATATAGATTTTGAGTTCAAAATCTTTTACCAAAATACTGACAAAATTTAAGTATTTAAATTTTACTTTTCAATAATTTTATTATATATTAAACGGTTTTTCCAAAAAATTTTAATTCACCACACTTCTTTTTTCTATCATATTTAAGGTGTATTTTATAAGAAATAAAATAAGCCTTATATATTGAAAATCGGTTAGAATTTGGGAGTTACAAATATTTTCAAAAAACACTAATTTACACACTGAAATGCTCGTAAAACGTCATTTGTGAACCGATTTTTAATTTTTAAACGGGTTTGATTTTGTGCTGTATTTTGCTAAAATTTAATATAGATTTTGAGTTCAAAATCTTTTACCAAAATACTGACAAAATTTAAGTATTTAAATTTTACTTTTCAATAATTTTATTATATATTAAACGTTTTTTCCAAAAATTTTTAATTCACCATACTTCTTTTTTCTATCATATTTAAGGTGTATTTTATAAGAAATAAAATAAGCCTTATATATTGAAAATCGGTTAGAATTTGGGAGTTACAAATATTTTCAAAAAACACTAATTTACACACTAAAATGCTCGTAAAACGTCATTTGTGAACCGATTTTTAATTTTTAAACGGGTTTGATTTTGGGCTGTATTTTGCTAAAATTTAATATAGATTTTGAGTTCAAAATCTTTTACCAAAATACTGACAAAATTTAAGTATTTAAATTTTACTTTTCAATAATTTTATTATATATTAAACGTTTTTTCCAAAAATTTTTAATTCACCACACTTCTTTTTTCTATCATATTTAAGGTGTATTTTATAAGAAATAAAATAAGCCTTATATATTGAAAATCGGTTAGAATTTGGGAGTTACAAATATTTTCAAAAAACACTAATTTACACACTAAAATGCTCGTAAAACGTCATTTGTGAACCGATTTTTAATTTTTAAACGGGTTTGATTTTGTGCTGTATTTTGCTAAAATTTAATATAGATTTTGAGTTCAAAATCTTTTACCAAAATACTGACAAAATTTAAGTATTTAAATTTTACTTTTCAATAATTTTATTACATATTAAACGTTTTTTGCAAAAATTTTTAATTCACCACACTTCTTTTTTCTATCATATTTAAGGTGTATTTTATAAGAAATAAAATAAGCCTTATATATTGAAAATCGGTTAGAATTTGGGAGTTACAAATATTTTCAAAAAACACTAATTTACATACCAAAATGCTCGTAAAACGTCATTTGTGAACCGATTTTTAATTTTTAAACGGGTTTGATTTTGGGCTGTATTTTGCTAAAATTTAATATAGATTTTGAGTTCAAAATCTTTTACCAAAATACTGACCAAATTTAAGTATTTAAATTTTACTTTTCAATAATTTTATTATATATTAAACGTTTTTTCCAAAAATTTTTAATTCACCACACTTCTTTTTTCTATCATATTTAAGGTGTATTTTATAAGAAATAAAATAAGCCTTATATATTGAAAATCGGTTAGAATTTGGGAGTTACAAATATTTTCAAAAAACACTAATTTACACACTAAAATGCTCGTAAAACGTCATTTGTGAACCGATTTTTAATTTTTAAACGGGTTTGATTTTGGGCTGTATTTTGCTAAAATTTAATATAGATTTTGAGTTCAAAATCTTTTACCAAAATACTGACCAAATTTAAGTATTTAAATTTTACTTTTCAATAATTTTATTATATATTAAACGTTTTTTCCAAAAATTTTTAATTCACCACACTTCTTTTTTCTATCATATTTAAGGTGTATTTTACAAGAAATAAAATAAGCCTTATATATTGAAAATCGGTTAGAATTTGGGAGTTACAAATATTTTCAAAAAACACTAATTTACACACTAAAATGCTCGTAAAACGTCATTTGTGAACCGATTTTTAATTTTTAAACGGGTTTGATTTTGGGCTGTATTTTGCTAAAATTTAATATAGATTTTGAGTTCAAAATCTTTTACCAAAATACTGACAAAATTTAAGTATTTAAATTTTACTTTTCAATAATTTTATTATATATTAAACGTTTTTTCCAAAAATTTTTAATTCACCATACTTCTTTTTTCTATCATATTTAAGGTGTATTTTATAAGAAATAAAATAAGCCTTATATATTGAAAATCGGTTAGAATTTGGGAGTTACAAATATTTTCAAAAAACACTAATTTACACACTAAAATGCTCGTAAAACGTCATTTGTGAACCGATTTTTAATTTTTAAACGGGTTTGATTTTGGGCTGTATTTTGCTAAAATTTAATATAGATTTTGAGTTCAAAATCTTTTACCAAAATACTGACAAAATTTAAGTTGTTAAATTTTACTTTTCAATAATTTTATTATATATTAAACGTTTTTTCCAAAAATTTTTAATTCACCACACTTCTTTTTCCTATCATATTTAAGGTGTATTTTATAAGAAATAAAATAAGCCTTATATATTGAAAATCGGTTAGAATTTGGGAGTTACAAATATTTTCAAAAAACACTAATTTACACACTAAAATGCTCGTAAAACGTCATTTGTGAACCGATTTTTAATTTTTAAACGGGTTTAATTTTGTGCTGTATTTTGCTAAAATTTAATATAGATTTTGAGTTCAAAATCTTTTACCAAAATACTGACAAAATTTAAGTTGTTAAATTTTACTTTTCAATAATTTTTTTATATATTAAACGTTTTTTCCAAAAATTTTTAATTCACCATACTTCTTTTTTCTATCATATTTAAGGTGTATTTTATAAGAAATAAAATAAGCCTTATATATTGAAAATCGGTTAGAATTTGGGAGTTACAAATATTTTCAAAAAACACTAATTTACATACCAAAATGCTCGTAAAACGTCATTTGTGAACCGATTTTTAATTTTTAAACGGGTTTGATTTTGTGCTGTATTTTGCTAAAATTTAATATAGATTTTGAGTTCAAAATCTTTTACCAAAATACTGACAAAATTTAAGTATTTAAATTTTACTTTTCAATAATTTTATTATATATTAAACGTTTTTTCCAAAAATTTTTAATTCACCACACTTCTTTTTTCTATCATATTTAAGGTGTATTTTATAAGAAATAAAATAAGCCTTATATATTGAAAATCGGTTAGAATTTGGGAGTTACAAATATTTTCAAAAAACACTAATTTACACACTGAAATGCTCGTAAAACGTCATTTGTGAACCGATTTTTAATTTTTAAACGGGTTTGATTTTGGGCTGTATTTTGCTAAAATTTAATATAGATTTTGAGTTCAAAATCTTTTACCAAAATACTGACAAAATTTTAGTATTTAAATTTTACTTTTCAATAATTTTATTATATATTAAACGTTTTTTCCAAAAATTTTTAATTCACCACACTTCTTTTTTCTATCATATTTAAGGTGTATTTTATAAGAAATAAAATAAGCCTTATATATTGAAAATCGGTTAGAATTTGGGAGTTACAAATATTTTCAAAAAACACTAATTTACACACTAAAATGCTCGTAAAACGTCATTTGTGAACCGATTTTTAATTTTTAAACGGGTTTGATTTTGGGCTGTATTTTGCTAAAATTTAATATAGATTTTGAGTTCAAAATCTTTTACCAAAATACTGACAAAATTTAAGTATTTAAATTTTACTTTTCAATAATTTTATTATATATTAAACGTTTTTTCCAAAAATTTTTAATTCACCATACTTCTTTTTTCTATCATATTTAAGGTGTATTTTATAAGAAATAAAATAAGCCTTATATATTGAAAATCGGTTAGAATTTGGGAGTTACAAATATTTTCAAAAAACACTAATTTACACACTAAAATGCTCGTAAAACGTCATTTGTGAACCGATTTTTAATTTTTAAACGGGTTTGATTTTGGGCTGTATTTTGCTAAAATTTAATATAGATTTTGAATTCAAAATCTTTTACCAAAATACTGACAAAATTTAAGTATTTAAATTTTACTTTTCAATAATTTTATTACATATTAAACGTTTTTTCCAAAAATTTTTAATTCACCACACTTCTTTTTTCTATCATATTTAAGGTGCATTTTATAAGAAATAAAATAAGCCTTATATTTTGAAAATCGGTTAGAATTTGGGAGTTACAAATATTTTCAAAAAACACTAATTTACACACTAAAATGCTCGTAAAACGTCATTTGTGAACCGATTTTTAATTTTTAAACGGGTTTGATTTTGGGCTGTATTTTGCTAAAATTTAATATAGATTTTGAGTTCAAAATCTTTTACCAAAATACTGACAAAATTTAAGTATTTAAATTTTACTTTTCAATAATTTTATTATATATTAAACGTTTTTTCCAAAAATTTTTAATTCACCACACTTCTTTTTTTCTATCATATTTAAGGTGTATTTTATAAGAAATAAAATAAGCCTTATATATTGAAAATCGGTTAGAATTTGGGAGTTACAAATATTTTCAAAAAACACTAATTTACACACTAAAATGCTCGTAAAACGTCATTTGTGAACCGATTTTTAATTTTTAAACGGGTTTGATTTTGGGCTGTATTTTGCTAAAATTTAATATAGATTTTGAGTTCAAAATCTTTTACCAAAATACTGACAAAATTTAAGTATTTAAATTTTACTTTTCAATAATTTTATTAAATATTAAACGTTTTTTCCAAAAATTTTTAATTCACCATACTTCTTTTTTCTATCATATTTAAGGTGTATTTTATAAGAAATAAAATAAGCCTTATATATTGAAAATCGGTTAGAATTTGGGAGTTACAAATATTTTCAAAAAACACTAATTTACACACTAAAATGCTTGTAAAACGTCATTTGTGAACCGATTTTTAATTTTTAAACGGGTTTGATTTTGGGCTGTATTTTGCTAAAATTTAATATAGATTTTGAGTTCAAAATCTTTTACCAAAATACTGACAAAATTTAAGTATTTAAATTTTACTTTTCAATAATTTTATTATATATTAAACGTTTTTTCCAAAAATTTTTAATTCACCACACTTCTTTTTTCTATCATATTTAAGGTGTATTTTATAAGAAATAAAATAAGCCTTATATATTGAAAATCGGTTAGAATTTGGGAGTTACAAATATTTTCAAAAAACACTAATTTACACACTGAAATGCTCGTAAAACGTCATTTGTGAACCGATTTTTAATTTTTAAACGGGTTTGATTTTGGGCTGTATTTTGCTAAAATTTAATATAGATTTTGAGTTCAAAATCTTTTACCAAAATACTGACAAAATTTAAGTATTTAAATTTTACTTTTCAATAATTTTATTATATATTAAACGTTTTTTCCAAAAAATTTTAATTCACCACACTTCTTTTTTCTATCATATTTAAGGTGTATTTTATAAGAAATAAAATAAGCCTTATATATTGAAAATCGGTTAGAATTTGGGAGTTACAAATATTTTCAAAAAACACTAATTTACACACTGAAATGCACGTAAAACGTCATTTGTGAACCGATTTTTAATTTTTAAACGGGTTTGATTTTGTGCTGTATTTTGCTAAAATTTAATATAGATTTTGAGTTCAAAATCTTTTACCAAAATACTGACAAAATTTAAGTATTTAAATTTTACTTTTCAATAATTTTATTATATATTAAACGTTTTTTCCAAAAATTTTTAATTCACCATACTTCTTTTTTCTATCATATTTAAGGTGTATTTTATAAGAAATAAAATAAGCCTTATATATTGAAAATCGGTTAGAATTTGGGAGTTACAAATATTTTCAAAAAACACTAATTTACACACTAAAATGCTCGTAAAACGTCATTTGTGAACCGATTTTTAATTTTTAAACGGGTTTGATTTTGGGCTGTATTTTGCTAAAATTTAATATAGATTTTGAGTTCAAAATCTTTTACCAAAATACTGACAAAATTTAAGTATTTAAATTTTACTTTTCAATAATTTTATTATATATTAAACGTTTTTTCCAAAAATTTTTAATTCACCACACTTCTTTTTTCTATCATATTTAAGGTGTATTTTATAAGAAATAAAATAAGCCTTATATATTGAAAATCGGTTAGAATTTGGGAGTTACAAATATTTTCAAAAAACACTAATTTACACACTAAAATGCTCGTAAAACGTCATTTGTGAACCGATTTTTAATTTTTAAACGGGTTTGATTTTGTGCTGTATTTTGCTAAAATTTAATATAGATTTTGAGTTCAAAATCTTTTACCAAAATACTGACAAAATTTAAGTATTTAAATTTTACTTTTCAATAATTTTATTACATATTAAACGTTTTTTGCAAAAATTTTTAATTCACCACACTTCTTTTTTCTATCATATTTAAGGTGTATTTTATAAGAAATAAAATAAGCCTTATATATTGAAAATCGGTTAGAATTTGGGAGTTACAAATATTTTCAAAAAACACTAATTTACATACCAAAATGCTCGTAAAACGTCATTTGTGAACCGATTTTTAATTTTTAAACGGGTTTGATTTTGGGCTGTATTTTGCTAAAATTTAATATAGATTTTGAGTTCAAAATCTTTTACCAAAATACTGACCAAATTTAAGTATTTAAATTTTACTTTTCAATAATTTTATTATATATTAAACGTTTTTTCCAAAAATTTTTAATTCACCACACTTCTTTTTTCTATCATATTTAAGGTGTATTTTATAAGAAATAAAATAAGCCTTATATATTGAAAATCGGTTAGAATTTGGGAGTTACAAATATTTTCAAAAAACACTAATTTACACACTAAAATGCTCGTAAAACGTCATTTGTGAACCGATTTTTAATTTTTAAACGGGTTTGATTTTGATCTGTATTTTGCTAAAATTTAATATAGATTTTGAGTTCAAAATCTTTTACCAAAATACTGACAAAATTTAAGTTGTTAAATTTTACTTTTCAATAATTTTTTTATATATTAAACGTTTTTTCCAAAAATTTTTAATTCACCATACTTCTTTTTTCTATCATATTTAAGGTGTATTTTATAAGAAATAAAATAAGCCTTATATATTGAAAATCGGTTAGAATTTGGGAGTTACAAATATTTTCAAAAAACACTAATTTACATACCAAAATGCTCGTAAAACGTCATTTGTGAACCGATTTTTAATTTTTAAACGGGTTTGATTTTGTGCTGTATTTTGCTAAAATTTAATATAGATTTTGAGTTCAAAATCTTTTACCAAAATACTGACAAAATTTAAGTATTTAAATTTTACTTTTCAATAATTTTGTTATATATTAAACGTTTTTTCCAAAAATTTTTAATTCACCATACTTCTTTTTTCTATCATATTTAAGGTGTATTTTATAAGAAATAAAATAAGCCTTATATATTGAAAATCGGTTAGAATTTGGGAGTTACAAATATTTTCAAAAAACACTAATTTACACACTAAAATGCTCGTAAAACGTCATTTGTGAACCGATTTTTAATTTTTAAACGGGTTTAATTTTGTGCTGTATTTTGCTAAAATTTAATATAGATTTTGAGTTCAAAATCTTTTACCAAAATACTGACAAAATTTAAGTATTTAAATTTTACTTTTCAATAATTTTATTATATATTAAACGTTTTTTCCAAAAATTTTTAATTCACCATACTTCTTTTTTCTATCATATTTAAGGTGTATTTTATAAGAAATAAAATAAGCCTTATATATTGAAAATCGGTTAGAATTTGGGAGTTACAAATATTTTCAAAAAACACTAATTTACACACTAAAATGCTCGTAAAACGTCATTTGTGAACCGATTTTTAATTTTTAAACGGGTTTGATTTTGGGCTGTATTTTGCTAAAATTTAATATAGATTTTGAGTTCAAAATCTTTTACCAAAATAATGACAAAATTTAAGTATTTAAATTTTACTTTTCAATAATTTTATTATATATTAAACGTTTTTTCCAAAAATTTTTAATTCACCACACTTCTTTTTTCTATCATATTTAAGGTGTATTTTATAAGAAATAAAATAAGCCTTATATATTGAAAATCGGTTAGAATTTGGGAGTTACAAATATTTTCAAAAAACACTAATTTACACACTAAAATGCTCGTAAAACGTCATTTGTGAACCGATTTTTAATGTTTAAACGGGTTTGATTTTGGCCTGTATTTTGCTAAAATTTAATATAGATTTTGAGTTCAAAATCTTTTACCAAAATACTGACAAAATTTAAGTATTTAAATTTTACTTTTCAATAATTTTATTATATATTAAACGTTTTTTCCAAAAATTTTTAATTCACCATACTTCTTTTTTCTATCATATTTAAGGTGTATTTTATAAGAAATAAAATAAGCCTTATATATTGAAAATCGGTTAGAATTTGGGAGTTACAAATATTTTCAAAAAACACTAATTTACACACTAAAATGCTCGTAAAACGTCATTTGTGAACCGATTTTTAATTTTTAAACGGGTTTGATTTTGGGCTGTATTTTGCTAAAATTTAATATAGATTTTGAGTTCAAAATCTTTTACCAAAATACTGACAAAATTTAAGTTGTTAAATTTTACTTTTCAAAAATTTTTTTATATATTAAACGTTTTTTCCAAAAATTTTTAATTCACCATACTTCTTTTTTCTATCATATTTAAGGTGTATTTTATAAGAAATAAAATAAGCCTTATATATTGAAAATCGGTTAGAATTTGGGAGTTACAAATATTTTCAAAAAACACTAATTTACACACTAAAATGCTCGTAAAACGTCATTTGTGAACCGATTTTTAATTTTTAAACGGGTTTGATTTTGGGCTGTATTTTGCTAAAATTTAATATAGATTTTGAGTTCAAAATCTTTTACCAAAATACTGACAAAATTTAAGTTGTTAAATTTTACTTTTCAATAATTTTATTATATATTAAACGTTTTTTCCAAAAATTTTTAATTCACCATACTTCTTTTTTCTATCATATTTAAGGTGTATTTTATAAGAAATAAAATAAGCCTTTTATATTGAAAATCGGTTAGAATTTGGAAGTTACAAATATTTTCAAAAAACACTAATTTACACACTAAAATGCTCGTAAAACGTCATTTGTGAACCGATTTTTAATTTTTAAACGGGTTTGATTTTGTGCTGTATTTTGCTAAAATTTAATATAGATTTTGAGTTCAAAATCTTTTACCAAAATACTGACAAAATTTAAGTTTTTAAATTTTACTTTTCAATAATTTTATTATATATTAAACGTTTTTTCCAAAAATTTTTAATTCACCACACTTCTTTTTTCTATCATATTTAAGGTGTATTTTATAAGAAATAAAATAAGCCTTATATATTGAAAATCGGTTAGAATTTGGGAGTTACAAATATTTTCAAAAAACACTAATTTACACACTGAAATGCTCGTAAAACGTCATTTGTGAACCGATTTTTAATTTTTAAACGGGTTTGATTTTGTGCTGTATTTTGCTAAAATTTAATATAGATTTTGAGTTCAAAATCTTTTACCAAAATACTGACAAAATTTAAGTATTTAAATTTTACTTTTCAATAATTTTATTATATATTAAACGTTTTTTCCAAAAATTTTTAATTCACCATACTTCTTTTTTCTATCATATTTAAGGTGTATTTTATAAGAAATAAAATAAGCCTTATATATTGAAAATCGGTTAGAATTTGGGAGTTACAAATATTTTCAAAAAACACTAATTTACACACTAAAATGCTCGTAAAACGTCATTTGTGAACCGATTTTTAATTTTTAAACGGGTTTGATTTTGGGCTGTATTTTGCTAAAATTTAATATAGATTTTGAGTTCAAAATCTTTTACCAAAATACTGACAAAATTTAAGTATTTAAATTTTACTTTTCAATAATTTTATTACATATTAAACGTTTTTTCCAAAAATTTTTAATTCACCACACTTCTTTTTTCTATCATATTTAAGGTGTATTTTATAAGAAATAAAATAAGCCTTATATATTGAAAATCGGTTAGAATTTGGGAGTTACAAATATTTTCAAAAAACACTAATTTACACACTAAAATGCTCGTAAAACGTCATTTGTGAACCGATTTTTAATTTTTAAACGGGTTTGATTTTGGGCTGTATTTTGCTAAAATTTAATATAGATTTTGAGTTCAAAATCCTTTACCAAAATACTGACAAAATTTAAGTATTTAAATTTTACTTTTCAATAATTTTATTATATATTAAACGTTTTTTCCAAAATTTTTTAATTCACCATACTTCTTTTTTCTATCATATTTAAGGTGTATTTTATAAGAAATAAAATAAGCCTTATATATTGAAAATCGGTTAGAATTTGGGAGTTACAAATATTTTCAAAAAACACTAATTTACACACTAAAATGCTTGTAAAACGTCATTTGTGAACCGATTTTTAATTTTTAAACGGGTTTGATTTTGGGCTGTATTTTGCTAAAATTTAATATAGATTTTGAGTTCAAAATCTTTTACCAAAATACTGACAAAATTTAAGTATTTAAATTTTACTTTTCAATAATTTTATTATATATTAAACGTTTTTTCCAAAAATTTTTAATTCACCACACTTCTTTTTTCTATCATATTTAAGGTGTATTTTATAAGAAATAAAATAAGCCTTATATATTGAAAATCGGTTAGAATTTGGGAGTTACAAATATTTTCAAAAAACACTAATTTACACACTGAAATGCTCGTAAAACGTCATTTGTGAACCGATTTTTAATTTTTAAACGGGTTTGATTTTGGGCTGTATTTTGCTAAAATTTAATATAGATTTTGAGTTCAAAATCTTTTACCAAAATACTGACAAAATTTAAGTATTTAAATTTTACTTTTCAATAATTTTATTATATATTAAACGTTTTTTCCAAAAATTTTTAATTCACCACACTTCTTTTTTCTATCATATTTAAGGTGTATTTTATAAGAAATAAAATAAAAATATATTGAAAATCGGTTAGAATTTGGGAGTTACAAATATTTTCAAAAAACACTAATTTACACACTAAAATGCTCGTAAAACGTCATTTGTGAACCGATTTTTAATTTTTAAACGGGTTTGATTTTGTGCTGTATTTTGCTAAAATTTAATATAGATTTTGAGTTCAAAATCTTTTACCAAAATACTGACAAAATTTAAGTATTTAAATTTTACTTTTCAATAATTTTATTACATATTAAACGTTTTTTGCAAAAATTTTTAATTCACCACACTTCTTTTTTCTATCATATTTAAGGTGTATTTTATAAGAAATAAAATAAGCCTTATATATTGAAAATCGGTTAGAATTTGGGAGTTACAAATATTTTCAAAAAACACTAATTTACACACTAAAATGCTCGTAAAACGTCATTTGTGAACCGATTTTTAATTTTTAAACGGGTTTAATTTTGTGCTGTATTTTGCTAAAATTTAATATAGATTTTGAGTTCAAAATCTTTTACCAAAATACTGACAAAATTTAAGTATTTAAATTTTACTTTTCAATAATTTTATTATATATTAAACGTTTTTTCCAAAAATTTTTAATTCACCATACTTCTTTTTTCTATCATATTTAAGGTGTATTTTATAAGAAATAAAATAAGCCTTATATATTGAAAATCGGTTAGAATTTGGGAGTTACAAATATTTTCAAAAAACACTAATTTACACACTAAAATGCTCGTAAAACGTCATTTGTGAACCGATTTTTAATTTTTAAACGGGTTTGATTTTGGGCTATATTTTGCTAAAATTTAATATAGATTTTGAGTTCAAAATCTTTTACCAAAATAATGACAAAATTTAAGTATTTAAATTTTACTTTTCAATAATTTTATTATATATTAAACGTTTTTTCCAAAAATTTTTAATTCACCACACTTCTTTTTTCTATCATATTTAAGGTGTATTTTATAAGAAATAAAATAAGCCTTATATATTGAAAATCGGTTAGAATTTGGGAGTTACAAATATTTTCAAAAAACACTAATTTACACACTAAAATGCTCGTAAAACGTCATTTGTGAACCGATTTTTAATTTTTAAACGGGTTTGATTTTGGCCTGTATTTTGCTAAAATTTAATATAGATTTTGAGTTCAAAATCTTTTACCAAAATACTGACAAAATTTAAGTATTTAAATTTTAATTTTCAATAATTTTATTATATATTAAACGTTTTTTCCAAAAATTTTTAATTCACCATACTTCTTTTTTCTATCATATTTAAGGTGTATTTTATAAGAAATAAAATAAGCCTTATATATTGAAAATCGGTTAGAATTTGGGAGTTACAAATATTTTCAAAAAACACTAATTTACACACTAAAATGCTCGTAAAACGTCATTTGTGAACCGATTTTTAATTTTTAAACGGGTTTGATTTTGGGCTGTATTTTGCTAAAATTTAATATAGATTTTGAGTTCAAAATCTTTTACCAAAATACTGACAAAATTTTAGTTGTTAAATTTTACTTTTCAATAATTTTTTTATATATTAAACGTTTTTTCCAAAAATTTTTAATTCACCATACTTCTTTTTTCTATCATATTTAAGGTGTATTTTATAAGAAATAAAATAAGCCTTATATATTGAAAATCGGTTAGAATTTGGGAGTTACAAATATTTTCAAAAAACACTAATTTACACACTAAAATGCTCGTAAAACGTCATTTGTGAACCGATTTTTAATTTTTAAACGGGTTTGATTTTGGCCTGTATTTTGCTAAAATTTAATATAGATTTTGAGTTCAAAATCTTTTACCAAAATACTGACAAAATTTAAGTTGTTAAATTTTACTTTTCAATAATTTTATTATATATTAAACGTTTTTTCCAAAAATTTTTAATTCACCATACTTCTTTTTTCTATCATATTTAAGGTGTATTTTATAAGAAATAAAATAAGCCTTATATATTGAAAATCGGTTAGAATTTGGAAGTTACAAATATTTTCAAAAAACACTAATTTACACACTAAAATGCTCGTAAAACGTCATTTGTGAACCGATTTTTAATTTTTAAACGGGTTTGATTTTGTGCTGTATTTTGCTAAAATTTAATATAGATTTTGAGTTCAAAATCTTTTACCAAAATACTGACAAAATTTAAGTTTTTAAATTTTACTTTTCAATAATTTTATTATATATTAAACGTTTTTTCCAAAAATTTTTAATTCACCACACTTCTTTTTTCTATCATATTTAAGGTGTATTTTATAAGAAATAAAATAAGCCTTATATATTGAAAATCGGTTAGAATTTGGGAGTTACAAATATTTTCAAAAAACACTAATTTACACACTAAAATGCTCGTAAAACGTCATTTGTGAACCGATTTTTAATTTTTAAACGGGTTTGATTTTGGGCTGTATTTTGCTAATATTTAATATAGATTTTGAGTTCAAAATCTTTTACCAAAATACTGACAAAATTTAAGTTTTTAAATTTTACTTTTCAATAATTTTATTATATATTAAACGTTTTTTCCAAAAATTTTTAATTCACCATACTTCTTTTTTCTATCATATTTAAGGTGTATTTTATAAGAAATAAAATAAGCCTTATATATTGAAAATCGGTTAGAATTTGGGAGTTACAAATATTTTCAAAAAACACTAATTTACACACTAAAATGCTCGTAAAACGTCATTTGTGAACCGATTTTTAATTTTTAAACGGGTTTGATTTTGTGCTGTATTTTGCTAAAATTTAATATAGATTTTGAGTTCAAAATCTTTTACCAAAATACTGACAAAATTTAAGTTTTTAAATTTTACTTTTCAATAATTTTATTATATATTAAACGTTTTTTCCAAAAATTTTTAATTCACCATACTTCTTTTTTCTATCATATTTAAGGTGTATTTTATAAGAAATAAAATAAGCCTTATATATTGAAAATCGGTTAGAATTTGGGAGTTACAAATATTTTCAAAAAACACTAATTTACACACTAAAATGCTCGTAAAACGTCATTTGTGAACCGATTTTTAATTTTTAAACGGGTTTGATTTTGGGCTGTATTTTGCTAAAATTTAATATAGATTTTGAGTTCAAAATCTTTTGCCAAAATACTGACAAAATTTAAGTATTTAAATTTTACTTTTCAATAATTTTATTATATATTAAACGTTTTTTCCAAAAATTTTTAATTCACCACACTTCTTTTTTCTATCATATTTAAGGTGTATTTTATAAGAAATAAAATAAGCCTTATATATTGAAAATCGGTTAGAATTTGGGAGTTACAAATATTTTCAAAAAACACTAATTTACACACTAAAATGCTCGTAAAACGTCATTTGTGAACCGATTTTTAATTTTTAAACGGGTTTGATTTTGGGCTGTATTTTGCTAAAATTTAATATAGATTTTGAGTTCAAAATCTTTTACCAAAATACTGACAAAATTTAAGTTGTTAAATTTTACTTTTCAATAATTTTTTATATATTAAACGTTTTTTCCAAAAATTTTTAATTCACCATACTTCTTTTTTCTATCATATTTAAGGTGTATTTTATAAGAAATAAAATAAGCCTTATATATTGAAAATCGGTTAGAATTTGGGAGTTACAAATATTTTCAAAAAACACTAATTTACACACTAAAATGCTCGTAAAACGTCATTTGTTAACCGATTTTTAATTTTTAAACGGGTTTGATTTTGGCCTGTATTTTGCTAAAATTTAATATAGATTTTGAGTTCAAAATCTTTTACCAAAATACTGACCAAATTTAAGTATTTAAATTTTACTTTTCAATAATTTTATTATATATTAAACGTTTTTTCCAAAAATTTTTAATTCACCATACTTCTTTTTTCTATCATATTTAAGGTGTATTTTATAAGAAATAAAATAAGCCTTATATATTGAAAATCGGTTAGAATTTGGGAGTTACAAATATTTTCAAAAAACACTAATTTACACACTAAAATGCTCGTAAAACGTCATTTGTGAACCGATTTTTAATTTTTAAACGGGTTTGATTTTGGCCTGTATTTTGCTAAAATTTAATATAGATTTTGAGTTCAAAATCTTTTACCAAAATACTGACAAAATTTAAGTATTTAAATTTTACTTTTCAATAATTTTATTATATATTAAACGTTTTTTCCAAAAATTTTTAATTCACCGCACTTCTTTTTTCTATCATATTTAAGGTGTATTTTATAAGAAATAAAATAAGCCTTATATATTGAAAATCGGTTAGAATTTGGGAGTTACAAATATTTTCAAAAAACACTAATTTACACACTAAAATGCTCGTAAAACGTCATTTGTGAACCGATTTTTAATTTTTAAACGGGTTTGATTTTGTGCTGTATTTTGCTAAAATTTAATATAGATTTTGAGTTCAAAATCTTTTACCAAAATACTGACAAAATTTAAGTATTTAAATTTTACTTTTCAATAATTTTATTATATATTAAACGTTTTTTCCAAAAATTTTTAATTCACCACACTTCTTTTTTCTATCATATATAAGGTGTATTTTTTAAGAAATGAAATAAGCCTTATATATTGAAAATCGGTTAGAATTTGGGAGTTACAAATATTTTCAAAAAACACTAATTTACACACTAAAATGCTCGTAAAACGTCATTTGTGAACCGATTTTTAATTTTTAAACGGGTTTGATTTTGGGCTGTATTTTGCTAAAATTTAATATAGATTTTGAGTTCAAAATCTTTTACCAAAATACTGACAAAATTTAAGTTGTTAAATTTTACTTCTCAATAATTTTTTTATATATTAAACGTTTTTTCCAAAAATTTTTAATTCACCATACTTCTTTTTTCTATCATATTTAAGGTGTATTTTATAAGAAATAAAATAAGCCTTATATATTGAAAATCGGTTAGAATTTGGGAGTTACAAATATTTTCAAAAAACACTAATTTACACACTAAAATGCTCGTAAAACGTCATTTGTGAACCGATTTTTAATTTTTAAACGGGTTTGATTTTGGCCTGTATTTTGCTAAAATTTAATATAGATTTTGAGTTCAAAATCTTTTACCAAAATACTGACAAAATTTAAGTATTTAAATTTTACTTTTCAATAATTTTATTATATATTAAACGTTTTTTCCAAAAATTTTTAATTCACCATACTTCTTTTTTCTATCATATTTAAGGTGTATTTTATAAGAAATAAAATAAGCCTTATATATTGAAAATCGGTTAGAATTTGGGAGTTACAAATATTTTCAAAAAACACTAATTTACACACTAAAATGCTCGTAAAACGTCATTTGTGAACCGATTTTTAATTTTTAAACGGGTTTGATTTTGGCCTGTATTTTGCTAAAATTTAATATAGATTTTGAGTTCAAAATCTTTTACCAAAATACTGACAAAATTTAAGTTATTAAACGTTTTTTCCAAAAATTTTTAATTCACCATACTTCTTTTTTCTATCATATTTAAGGTGTATTTTATAAGAAATAAAATAAGCCTTATATACTGAAAATCGGTTAGAATTTGGGAGTTACAAATATTTTCAAAAAACACTAATTTACACACTAAAATGCTCGTAAAACGTCATTTGTGAACCGATTTTTAATTTTTAAACGGGTTTGATTTTGGGCTGTATTTTGCTAAAATTTAATATAGATTTTGAGTTCAAAATCTTTTACCAAAATACTGACAAAATTTAAGTTTTTAAATTTTACTTTTCAATAATTTTATTATATATTAAACGTTTTTTCCAAAAATTTTTAATTCACCATACTTCTTTTTTCTATCATATTTAAGGTGTATTTTATAAGAAATAAAATAAGCCTTATATATTGAAAATCGGTTAGAATTTGGGAGTTACAAATATTTTCAAAAAACACTAATTTACACACTAAAATGCTCGTAAAACGTCATTTGTGAACCGATTTTTAATTTTTAAACGGGTTTGATTTTGGGCTGTATTTTGCTAAAATTTAATATAGATTTTGAGTTCAAAATCTTTTACCAAAATACTGACAAAATTTAAGTATTTAAATTTTACTTTTCAATAATTTTATTATATATTAAACGTTTTTTCCAAAAATTTTTAATTCACCACACTTCTTTTTTCTATCATATTTAAGGTGTATTTTATAAGAAATAAAATAAGCCTTATATATTGAAAATCGGTTAGAATTTGGGAGTTACAAATATTTTCAAAAAACACTAATTTACACACTAAAATGCTCGTAAAACGTCATTTGTGAACCGATTTTTAATTTTTAAACGGGTTTGATTTTGGGCTGTATTTTGCTAAAATTTAATATAGATTTTGAGTTCAAAATCTTTTACCAAAATACTGACAAAATTTAAGTTTTTAAATTTTACTTTTCAATAATTTTATTATATATTAAACGTTTTTTCCAAAAATTTTTAATTCACCACACTTCTTTTTTCTATCATATTTAAGGTGTATTTTATAAGAAATAAAATAAGCCTTATATATTGAAAATCGGTTAGAATTTGGGAGTTACAAATATTTTCAAAAAACACTAATTTACACACTAAAATGCTCGTAAAACGTCATTTGTGAACCGATTTTTAATTTTTAAACGGGTTTGATTTTGGGCTGTATTTTGCTAAAATTTAATATAGATTTTGAGTTCAAAATCTTTTACCAAAATACTGACAAAATTTAAGTTTTTAAATTTTACTTTTCAATAATTTTATTATATATTAAACGTTTTTTCCAAAAATTTTTAATTCACCATACTTCTTTTTTCTATCATATTTAAGGTGTATTTTATAAGAAATAAAATAAGCCTTATATATTGAAAATCGGTTAGAATTTGGGAGTTACAAATATTTTCAAAAAACACTAATTTACACACTAAAATGCTCGTAAAACGTCATTTGTGAACCGATTTTTAATTTTTAAACGGGTTTGATTTTGGGCTGTATTTTGCTAAAATTTAATATAGATTTTGAGTTCAAAATCTTTTACCAAAATACTGACAAAATTTAAGTATTTAAATTTTACTTTTCAATAATTTTATTATATATTAAACGTTTTTTCCAAAAATTTTTAATTCACCACACTTCTTTTTTCTATCATATTTAAGGTGTATTTTATAAGAAATAAAATAAGCCTTATATATTGAAAATCGGTTAGAATTTGGGAGTTACAAATATTTTCAAAAAACACTAATTTACACACTAAAATGCTCGTAAAACGTCATTTGTGAACCGATTTTTAATTTTTAAACGGGTTTGATTTTGGCCTGTATTTTGCTAAAATTTAATATAGATTTTGAGTTCAAAATCTTTTACCAAAATACTGACAAAATTTAAGTATTTAAATTTTACTTTTCAATAATTTTATTATATATTAAACGTTTTTTCCAAAAATTTTTAATTCACCATACTTCTTTTTTCTATCATATTTAAGGTGTATTTTATAAGAAATAAAATAAGCCTTATATATTGAAAATCGGTTAGAATTTGGGAGTTACAAATATTTTCAAAAAACACTAATTTAAACACTAAAATGCTCGTAAAACGTCATTTGTGAACCGATTTTTAATTTTTAAACGGGTTTGATTTTGGCCTGTATTTTGCTAAAATTTAATATAGATTTTGAGTTCAAAATCTTTTACCAAAATACTGACAAAATTTAAGTTGTTAAATTTTACTTTTCAATAATTTTTTTTATATATTAAACGTTTTTTCCAAAAATTTTTAATTCACCATACTTCTTTTTTCTATCATATTTAAGGTGTATTTTATAAGAAATAAAATAAGCCTTATATATTGAAAATCGGTTAGAATTTGGGAGTTACAAATATTTTCAAAAAACACTAATTTACACACTAAAATGCTCGTAAAACGTCATTTGTGACCCGATTTTTAATTTTTAAACGTGTTTGATTTTGGGCTGTATTTTGCTAAAATTTAATATAGATTTTGAGTTCAAAATCTTTTACCAAAATACTGACAAAATTTAAGTATTTAAATTTTACTTTTCAATAATTTTATTATATATTAAACGTTTTTTCCAAAAATTTTTAATTCACCACACTTCTTTTTTCTATCATATTTAAGGTGTATTTTATAAGAAATAAAATAAGCCTTATATATTGAAAATCGGTTAGAATTTGGGAGTTACAAATATTTTCAAAAAACACTAATTTACACACTAAAATGCTCGTAAAACGTCATTTGTGAACCGATTTTTAATTTTTAAATGGGTTTGATTTTGGGCTGTATTTTGCTAAAATTTAATATAGATTTTGAGTTCAAAATCTTTTACTAAAATACTGACAAAATTTAAGTTGTTAAATTTTACTTTTCAATAATTTTTTTATATATTAAACGTTTTTTCCAAAAATTTTTAATTCACCATACTTCTTTTTTCTATCATATTTAAGGTGTATTTTATAAGAAATAAAATAAGCCATATATATTGAAAATCGGTTAGAATTTGGGAGTTACAAATATTTTCAAAAAACACTAATTTACACACTAAAATGCTCGTAAAACGTCATTTGTGAACCGATGTTTAATTTTTAAACGGGTTTGATTTTGGGCTGTATTTTGCTAAAATTTAATATAGATTTTGAGTTCAAAATCTTTTACCAAAATACTGACAAAATTTAAGTATTTAAATTTTACTTTTCAATAATTTTATTATATATTAAACGTTTTTTCCAAAAATTTTTAATTCACCACACTTCTTTTTTCTATCATATTTAAGGTGTATTTTATAAGAAATAAAATAAGCCTTATATATTGAAAATCGGTTAGAATTTGGGAGTTACAAATATTTTCAAAAAACACTAATTTACACACTAAAATGCTCGTAAAACGTCATTTGTGAACCGATTTTTAATTTTTAAACGGGTTTGATTTTGGGCTGTATTTTGCTAAAATTTAATATAGATTTTGAGTTCAAAATCTTTTACCAAAATACTGACAAAATTTAAGTTTTTAAATTTTACTTTTCAATAATTTTATTATATATTAAACGTTTTTTCCAAAAATTTTTAATTCACCATACTTCTTTTTTCTATCATATTTAAGGTGTATTTTATAAGAAATAAAATAAGCCTTATATATTGAAAATCGGTTAGAATTTGGGAGTTACAAATATTTTCAAAAAACACTAATTTACACACTAAAATGCTCGTAAAACGTCATTTGTGAACCGATTTTTAATTTTTAAACGGGTTTGATTTTGGGCTGTATTTTGCTAAAATTTAATATAGATTTTGAGTTCAAAATCTTATACCAAAATACTGACAAAATTTAAGTTGTTAAATTTTATTTTCAATAATTTTTTTTATATATTAAACGTTTTTTCCAAAAATTTTTAATTCACCATACTTCTTTTTTCTATCATATTTAAGGTGTATTTTATAAGAAATAAAATAAGCCTTATATATTGAAAATCGGTTAGAATTTGGGAGTTACAAATATTTTCAAAAAACACTAATTTACACACTAAAATGCTCGTAAAACGTCATTTGTGAACCGATTTTTAATTTTTAAACGGGTTTGATTTTGGGCTGTATTTTGCTAAAATTTAATATAGATTTTGAGTTCAAAATCTTTTACCAAAATACTGACAAAATTTAAGTTTTTAAATTTTACTTTTCAATAATTTTATTATATATTAAACGTTTTTTCCAAAAATTTTTAATTCACCATACTTCTTTTTTCTATCATATTTAAGGTGTATTTTATAAGAAATAAAATAAGCCTTATATATTGAAAATCGGTTAGAATTTGGGAGTTACAAATATTTTCAAAAAACACTAATTTACACACTAAAATGCTCGTAAAACGTCATTTGTGAACCGATTTTTAATTTTTAAACGGGTTTGATTTTGGGCTGTATTTTGCTAAAATTTAATATAGATTTTGAGTTCAAAATCTTTTACCAAAATACTGACAAAATTTAAGTATTTAAATTTTACTTTTCAATAATTTTGTTATATATTAAACGTTTTTTCCAAAAATTTTTAATTCACCACACTTCTTTTTTCTATCATATTTAAGGTGTATTTTATAAGAAATAAAATAAGCCTTATATATTGAAAATCGGTTAGAATTTGGGAGTTACAAATATTTTCAAAAAACACTAATTTACACACTAAAATGCTCGTAAAACGTCATTTGTGAACCGATTTTTAATTTTTAAACGGGTTTGATTTTGGGCTGTATTTTGCTAAAATTTAATATAGATTTTGAGTTCAAAATCTTTTACCAAAATACTGACAAAATTTAAGTATTTAAATTTTACTTTTCAATAATTTTATTATATATTAAACGTTTTTTCCAAAAATTTTTAATTCACCATACTTCTTTTTTCTATCATATTTAAGGTGTATTTTATAAGAAATAAAATAAGCCTTATATATTGAAAATCGGTTAGAATTTGGGAGTTACAAATATTTTCAATAAACACTAATTTACACACTAAAATGCTCGTAAAACGTCATTTGTGAACCGATTTTTAATTTTTAAACGGGTTTGATTTTGTGCTGTATTTTGCTAAAATTTAATATAGATTTTGAGTTCAAAATCTTTTACCAAAATACTGACAAAATTTAAGTTTTTAAATTTTACTTTTCAATAATTTTATTATATATTAAACGTTTTTTCCAAAAATTTTTAATTCACCATACTTCTTTTTTCTATCATATTTAAGGTGTATTTTATAAGAAATAAAATAAGCCTTATATATTGAAAATCGGTTAGAATTTGGGAGTTACAAATATTTTCAAAAAACACTAATTTACACACTAAAATGCTCGTAAAACGTCATTTGTGAACCGATTTTTAATTTTTAAACGGGTTTGATTTTGGGCTGTATTTTGCTAAAATTTAATATAGATTTTGAGTTCAAAATCTTTTACCAAAATACTGACAAAATTTAAGTATTTAAATTTTACTTTTCAATAATTTTATTATATATTAAACGTTTTTTCCAAAAATTTTTAATTCACCATACTTCTTTTTTCTATCATATTTAAGGTGTATTTTATAAGAAATAAAATAAGCCTTATATATTGAAAATCGGTTAGAATTTGGGAGTTACAAATATTTTCAAAAAACACTAATTTACACACTAAAATGCTCGTAAAACGTCATTTGTGAACCGATTTTTAATTTTTAAACGGGTTTGATTTTGGGCTGTATTTTGCTAAAATTTAATATAGATTTTGAGTTCAAAATCTTTTACCAAAATACTGACAAAATTTAAGTTGTTAAATTTTACTTTTCAATAATTTTATTATATATTAAACGTTTTTTCCAAAAAATTTTAATTCACCATACTTCTTTTTTCTATCATATTTAAGGTGTATTTTATAAGAAATAAAATAAGCCTTATATATTGAAAATCGGTTAGAATTTGGGAGTTACAAATATTTTCAAAAAGCACTAATTTACACACTAAAATGCTCGTAAAACGTCATTTGTGAACCGATTTTTAATTTTTAAAAAGGTTTGATTTTGGGCTGTATTTTGCTAAAATTTAATATAGATTTTGAGTTCAAAATCTTTTACCAAAATACTGACAAAATTTAAGTATTTAAATTTTACTTTTCAATAATTTTATTATATATTAAACGTTTTTTCCAAAAATTTTTAATTCACCACACTTCTTTTTTCTATCATATTTAAGGTGTATTTTATAAGAAATAAAATAAGCCTTATATATTGAAAATCTGTTAGAATTTGGGAGTTACAAATATTTTCAAAAAACACTAATTTACACACTAAAATGCTCGTAAAACGTCATTTGTGAACCGATTTTTAATTTTTAAACGGGTTTGATTTTGGGCTGTATTTTGCTAAAATTTAATATAGATTTTGAGTTCAAAATCTTTTACCAAAATACTGACAAAATTTAAGTTGTTAAATTTTACTTTTCAATAATTTTATTATATATTAAACGTTTTTTCCAAAAATTTTTAATTCACCACACTTCTTTTTTCTATCATATTTAAGGTGTATTTTATAAGAAATAAAATAAGCCTCATATATTGAAAATCGGTTAGAATTTGGGAGTTACAAATATTTTCAAAAAACACTAATTTACACACTAAAATGCTCGTAAAACGTCATTTGTGAACCGATTTTTAATTTTTAAACGGGTTTGATTTTGGTCTGTATTTTGCTAAAATTTAATATAGATTTTGAGTTCAAAATCTTTTACCAAAATACTGACAAAATTTAAGTATTTAAATTTTACTTTTCAATAATTTTATTATATATTAAACGTTTTTTCCAAAAATTTTTAATTCACCATACTTCTTTTTTCTATCATATTTAAGGTGTATTTTATAAGAAATAAAATAAGCCTTATATATTGAAAATCGGTTAGAATTTGGGAGTTACAAATATTTTCAAAAAACACTAATTTACACACTAAAATGCTCGTAAAACGTCATTTGTGAACCGATTTTTAATTTTTAAACGGGTTTGATTTTGGGCTGTATTTTGCTAAAATTTAATATAGATTTTGAGTTCAAAATCTTTTACCAAAATACTGACAAAATTTAAGTTGTTAAATTTTACTTTTCAATAATTTTATTATATATTAAACGTTTTTTCCAAAAATTTTTAATTCACCACACTTCTTTTTTCTATCATATTTAAGGTGTATTTTATAAGAAATAAAATAAGCCTTATATATTGAAAATCGGTTAGAATTTGGGAGTTACAAATATTTTCAAAAAACACTAATTTACACACTAAAATGCTCGTAAAACGTCATTTGTGAACCGATTTTTAATTTTTAAACGGGTTTGATTTTGGGCTGTATTTTGCTAAAATTTAATATACATTTTGAGCTCAAAATCTTTTACCAAAATACTGACAAAATTTAAGTATTTAAATTTTACTTTTCAATAATTTTATTATATATTAAACGTTTTTTCCAAAAAATTTTAATTCACCATACTTCTTTTTTCTATCATATTTAAGGTGTATTTTATAAGAAATAAAATAAGCCTTATATATTGAAAATCGGTTAGAATTTGGGAGTTACAAATATTTTCAAAAAACACTAATTTACACACTAAAATGCTCGTAAAACGTCATTTGTGAACCGATTTTTAATTTTTAAACGGGTTTGATTTTGGCCTGTATTTTGCTAAAATTTAATATAGATTTTGAGTTCAAAATCTTTTACCAAAATACTGACAAAATTTAAGTTGTTAAATTTTACTTTTCAATAATTTTATTATATATTAAACGTTTTTTCCAAAAATTTTTAATTCACCATACTTCTTTTTTCTATCATATTTAAGGTGTATTTTATAAGAAATAAAATAAGCCTTATATATTGAAAATCGGTTAGAATTTGGGAGTTACAAATATTTTCAAAAAACACTAATTTACACACTAAAATGCTCGTAAAACGTCATTTGTGAACCGATTTTTAATTTTTAAACGGGTTTGATTTTGGGCTGTATTTTGCTAAAATTTAATATAGATTTTGAGTTCAAAATCTTTTACCAAAATACTGACAAAATTTAAGTATTTAAATTTTACTTTTCAATAATTTTATTATATATTAAACGTTTTTTCCAAAAATTTTTAATTCACCACACTTCTTTTTTCTATCATATTTAAGGTGTATTTTATAAGAAATAAAATAAGCCTTATATATTGAAAATCGGTTAGAATTTGGGAGTTACAAATATTTTCAAAAAACACTAATTTACACACTAAAATGCTCGTAAAACGTCATTTGTGAACCGATTTTTAATTTTTAAACGGGTTTGATTTTGTGCTGTATTTTGCTAAAATTTAATATAGATTTTGAGTTCAAAATCTTTTACCAAAATACTGACAAAATTTAAGTATTTAAATTTTACTTTTCAATAATTTTATTATATATTAAACGTTTTTTCCAAAAATTTTTAATTCACCACACTTCTTTTTTCTATCATATTTAAGGTGTATTTTATAAGAAATAAAATAAGCCTTATATATTGAAAATCGGTTAGAATTTGGGAGTTACAAATATTTTCAAAAAACACTAATTTACACACTAAAATGCTCGTAAAACGTCATTTGTGAACCGATTTTTAATTTTTAAACGGGTTTGATTTTGTGCTGTATTTTGCTAAAATTTAATATAGATTTTGAGTTCAAAATCTTTTACCAAAATACTGACAAAATTTAAGTTTTTAAATTTTACTTTTCAATAATTTTATTATATATTAAACGTTTTTTCCAAAAATTTTTAATTCACCATACTTCTTTTTTCTATCATATTTAAGGTGTATTTTATAAGAAATAAAATAAGCCTTATATATTGAAAATCGGTTAGAATTTGGGAGTTACAAATATTTTCAAAAAACACTAATTTACACACTAAAATGCTCGTAAAACGTCATTTGTGAACCGATTTTTAATTTTTAAACGGGTTTGATTTTGGGCTGTATTTTGCTAAAATTTAATATAGATTTTGAGTTCAAAATCTTTTACCAAAATACTGACAAAATTTAAGTTGTTAAATTTTACTTTTCAATAATTTTTTTATATATTAAACGTTTTTTCCAAAAATTTTTAATTCACCATACTTCTTTTTTCTATCATATTTAAGGTGTATTTTATAAGAAATAAAATAAGCCTTATATATTGAAAATCGGTTAGAATTTGGGAGTTACAAATATTTTCAAAAAACACTAATTTACACACTAAAATGCTCGTAAAACGTCATTTGTGAACCGATTTTTAATTTTTAAACGGGTTTGATTTTGTGCTGTATTTTGCTAAAATTTAATATAGATTTTGAGTTCAAAATCTTTTACCAAAATACTGACAAAATTTAAGTTTTTAAATTTTACTTTTCAATAATTTTATTATATATTAAATGTTTTTTCCAAAAATTTTTAATTCACCATACTTCTTTTTTCTATCATATTTAAGGTGTATTTTATAAGAAATAAAATAAGCCTTATATATTGAAAATCGGTTAGAATTTGGGAGTTACAAATATTTTCAAAAAACACTAATTTACACACTAAAATGCTCGTAAAACGTCATTTGTGAACCGATTTTTAATTTTTAAACGGGTTTGATTTTGTGCTGTATTTTGCTAAAATTTAATATAGATTTGAGTTCAAAATCTTTTACCAAAATACTGACAAAATTTAAGTTTTTAAATTTTACTTTTCAATAATTTTATTATATATTAAACGTTTTTTCCAAAAATTTTTAATTCACCATACTTCTTTTTTCTATCATATTTAACGTGTATTTTATAAGAAATAAAATAAGCCTTATATATTGAAAATCGGTTAGAATTTGGGAGTTACAAATATTTTCAAAAAACACTAATTTACACACTAAAATGATCGTAAAACGTCATTTGTGAACCGATTTTTAATTTTTAAACGGGTTTGATTTTGGGCTGTATTTTGCTAAAATTTAATATAGATTTTGAGTTCAAAATCTTTTACCAAAATACTGACAAAATTTAAGTTGTTAAATTTTACTTTTCAATAATTTTTTTATATATTAAACGTTTTTTCCAAAAATTTTTAATTCACCATACTTCTTTTTTCTATCATATTTAAGGTGTATTTTATAAGAAATAAAATAAGCCTTATATATTGAAAATCGGTTAGAATTTGGGAGTTACAAATATTTTCAAAAAACACTAATTTACACACTAAAATGCTCGTAAAACGTCATTTGTGAACCGATTTTTAATTTTTAAACGGGTTTGATTTTGTGCTGTATTTTGCTAAAATTTAATATAGATTTTGAGTTCAAAATCTTTTACCAAAATACTGACAAAATTTAAGTTTTTAAATTTTACTTTTCAATAATTTTATTATATATTAAACGTTTTTTCCAAAAATTTTTAATTCACCATTCTTCTTTTTTCTATCATATTTAAGGTGTATTTTATAAGAAATAAAATAAGCCTTATATATTGAAAATCGGTTAGAATTTGGGAGTTACAAATATTTTCAAAAAACACTAATTTACACACTAAAGTGCTCGTAAAACGTCATTTGTGAACCGATTTTTAATTTTTAAACGGGTTTGATTTTGGGCTGTATTTTGCTAAAATTTAATATAGATTTTGAGTTCAAAATCTTTTACCAAAATACTGACAAAATTTAAGTATTTAAATTTTACTTTTCAATAATTTTATTATATATTAAACGTTTTTTCCAAAAATTTTTAATTCACCATACTTCTTTTTTCTATCATATTTAAGGTGTATTTTATAAGAAATAAAATAAGCCTTATATATTGAAAATCGGTTAGAATTTGGGAGTTACAAATATTTTCAAAAAACACTAATTTACACACTAAAATGCTCGTAAAACGTCATTTGTGAACCGATTTTTAATTTTTAAACGGGTTTGATTTTGGGCTGTATTTTGCTAAAATTTAATATAGATTTTGAGTTCAAAATCTTTTACCAAAATACTGACAAAATTTAAGTTGTTAAATTTTACTTTTCAATAATTTTTTTATATATTAAACGTTTTTTCCAAAAATTTTTAATTCACCATACTTCTTTTTTCTATCATATTTAAGGTGTATTTTATAAGAAATAAAATAAGCCTTATATATTGAAAATCGGTTAGAATTTGGGAGTTACAAATATTTTCAAAAAACACTAATTTACATACCAAAATGCTCGTAAAACGTCATTTGTGAACCGATTTTTAATTTTTAAACGGGTTTGATTTTGTGCTGTATTTTGCTAAAATTTAATATAGATTTTGAGTTCAAAATCTTTTACCAAAATACTGACAAAATTTAAGTATTTAAATTTTACTTTTCAATAATTTTATTATATATTAAACGTTTTTTCCAAAAATTTTTAATTCACCATACTTCTTTTTTCTATCATATTTAAGGTGTATTTTATAAGAAATAAAATAAGCCTTATATATTGAAAATCGGTTAGAATTTGGGAGTTACAAATATTTTCAAAAAACACTAATTTACACACTAAAATGCTCGTAAAACGTCATTTGTGAACCGATTTTTAATTTTTAAACGGGTTTGATTTTGGGCTGTATTTTGCTAAAATTTAATATAGATTTTGAGTTCAAAATCTTTTACCAAAATACTGACAAAATTTAAGTATTTAAATTTTACTTTTCAATAATTTTATTATATATTAAACGTTTTTTCCAAAAATTTTTAATTCACCACACTTCTTTTTTCTATCATATTTAAGGTGTATTTTATAAGAAATAAAATAAGCCTTATATATTGAAAATCGGTTAGAATTTGGGAGTTACAAATATTTTCAAAAAACACTAATTTACACACTAAAATGCTCGTAAAACGTCATTTGTGAACCGATTTTTAATTTTTAAACGGGTTTGATTTTGGGCTGTATTTTGCTAAAATTTAATATAGATTTTGAGTTCAAAATCTTTTACCAAAATACTGACAAAATTTAAGTATTTAAATTTTACTTTTCAATAATTTTATTATATATTAAACGTTTTTTCCAAAAATTTTTAATTCACCATACTTCTTTTTTCTATCATATTTAAGGTGTATTTTATAAGAAATAAAATAAGCCTTATATATTGAAAATCGGTTAGAATTTGGGAGTTACAAATATTTTCAAAAAACACTAATTTACACACTAAAATGCTCGTAAAACGTCATTTGTGAACCGATTTTTAATTTTTAAACGGGTTTGATTTTGGGCTGTATTTTGCTAAAATTTAATATAGATTTTGAGTTCAAAATCTTTTACCAAAATACTGACAAAATTTAAGTATTTAAATTTTACTTTTCAATAATTTTAATATATATTAAACGTTTTTTCCAAAAATTTTTAATTCACCACACTTCTTTTTTCTATCATATTTAAGGTGTATTTTATAAGAAATAAAATAAGCCTTATATATTGAAAATCGGTTAGAATTTGGGAGTTACAAATATTTTCAAAAAACACTAATTTACACACTAAAATGCTCGTAAAACGTCATTTGTGAACCGATTTTTAATTTTTAAACGGGTTTGATTTTGGGCTGAATTTTGCTAAAATTTAATATAGATTTTGAGTTCAAAATCTTTTACCAAAATACTGACAAAATTTAAGTATTTAAATTTTACTTTTCAATAATTTTATTATATATTAAACGTTTTTTCCAAAAATTTTTAATTCACCATACTTCTTTTTTCTATCATATTTAAGGTGTATTTTATAAGAAATAAAATAAGCCTTATATATTGAAAATCGGTTAGAATTTGGGAGTTACAAATATTTTCAAAAAACACTAATTTACACACTAAAATGCTCGTAAAACGTCATTTGTGAACCGATTTTTAATTTTTAAACGGGTTTGATTTTGGGCTGTATTTTGCTAAAATTTAATATAGATTTTGAGTTCAAAATCTTTTACCAAAATACTGACAAAATTTAAGTATTTAAATTTTACTTTTCAATAATTTTATTACATATTAAACGTTTTTTCCAAAAATTTTTAATTCACCACACTTCTTTTTTCTATCATATTTAAGGTGTATTTTATAAGAAATAAAATAAGCCTTATATATTGAAAATCGGTTAGAATTTGGGAGTTACAAATATTTTCAAAAAACACTAATTTACACACTGAAATGCTCGTAAAACGTCATTTGTGAACCGATTTTTAATTTTTAAACGGGTTTGATTTTGTGCTGTATTTTGCTAAAATTTAATATAGATTTTGAGTTCAAAATCTTTTACCAAAATACTGACAAAATTTAAGTATTTAAATTTTACTTTTCAATAATTTTATTATATATTAAACGTTTTTTTCAAAAATTTTTAATTCACCATACTTCTTTTTTCTATCATATTTAAGGTGTATTTTATAAGAAATAAAATAAGCCTTATATATTGAAAATCGGTTAGAATTTGGGAGTTACAAATATTTTCAAAAAACACTAATTTACACACTAAAGTGCTCGTAAAACGTCATTTGTGAACCGATTTTTAATTTTTAAACGGGTTTGATTTTGGGCTGTATTTTGCTAAAATTTAATATAGATTTTGAGTTCAAAATCTTTTACCAAAATACTGACAAAATTTAAGTATTTAAATTTTACTTTTCAATAATTTTATTACATATTAAACGTTTTTTCCAAAAATTTTTAATTCACCACACTTCTTTTTTCTATCATATTTAAGGTGTATTTTATAAGAAATAAAATAAGCCTTATATATTGAAAATCGGTTAGAATTTGGGAGTTACAAATATTTTCAAAAAACACTAATTTACACACTAAAATGCTCGTAAAACGTCATTTGTGAACCGATTTTTAATTTTTAAACGGGTTTGATTTTGTGGTGTATTTTGCTAAAATTTAATATAGATTTTGAGTTCAAAATCTTTTACCAAAATACTGACAAAATTTAAGTATTTAAATTTTACTTTTCAATAATTTTATTATATATTAAACGTTTTTTCCAAAAATTTTTAATTCACCATACTTCTTTTTTCTATCATATTTAAGGTGTATTTTATAAGAAATAAAATAAGCCTTATATATTGAAAATCGGTTAGAATTTGGGAGTTACAAATATTTTCAAAAAACACTAATTTACACACTAAAATGCTCGTAAAACGTCATTTGTGAACCGATTTTTATTTTTAAACGGGTTTGATTTTGGGCTGTATTTTGCTAAAATTTAATATAGATTTTGAGTTCAAAATCTTTTACCAAAATACTGACAAAATTTAAGTATTTAAATTTTACTTTTCAATAATTTTATTATATATTAAACGTTTTTTCCAAAAATTTTTAATTCACCATACTTCTTTTTTCTATCATATTTAAGGTGTATTTTATAAGAAATAAAATAAGCCTTATATATTGAAAATCGGTTAGAATTTGGAAGTTACAAATATTTTCAAAAAACACTAATTTACACACTAAAATGCTCGTAAAACGTCATTTGTGAACCGATTTTTTAATTTTTAAACGTGTTTGATTTTGGGCTGTATTTTGCTAAAATTTAATATAGATTTTGAGTTCAAAATCTTTTACCAAAATACTGACAAAATTTAAGTATTTAAATTTTACTTTTCAATAATTTTATTATATATTAAACGTTTTTTCCAAAAATTTTTAATTCACCACACTTATTTTTTCTATCATATTTAAGGTGTATTTTATAAGAAATAAAATAAGCCTTATATATTGAAAATCGGTTAGAATTTGGGAGTTACAAATATTTTCAAAAAACACTAATTTACACACTAAAATGCTCGTAAAACGTCATTTGTGAACCGATTTTTAATTTTTAAACGGGTTTGATTTTGGGCTGTATTTTGCTAAAATTTAATATAGATTTTGAGTTCAAAATCTTTTACCAAAATACTGACAAAATTTAAGTATTTAAATTTTACTTTTCAATAATTTTATTATATATTAAACGTTTTTTCCAAAAATTTTTAATTCACCACACTTCTTTTTTCTATCATATTTAAGGTGTATTTTATAAGAAATAAAATAAGCCTTATATATTGAAAATCGGTTAGAATTTGGGAGTTACAAATATTTTCAAAAAACACTAATTTACACACTGAAATGCTCGTAAAACGTCATTTGTGAACCGATTTTTAATTTTTAAACGGGTTTGATTTTGGGCTGTATTTTGCTAAAATTTAATATAGATTTTGAGTTCAAAATCTTTTACCAAAATACTGACAAAATTTAAGTATTTAAATTTTACTTTTCAATAATTTTATTATATATTAAACGTTTTTTCCAAAAATTTTTAATTCACCACACTTCTTTTTTCTATCATATTTAAGGTGTATTTTATAAGAAATAAAATAAGCCTTATATATTGAAAATCGGTTAGAATTTGGGAGTTACAAATATTTTCAAAAAACACTAATTTACACACTAAAATGCTCGTAAAACGTCATTTGTGAACCGATTTTTAATTTTTAAACGGGTTTGATTTTGGGCTGTATTTTGCTAAAATTTAATATAGATTTTGAGTTCAAAATCTTTTACCAAAATACTGACAAAATTTAAGTATTTAAATTTTACTTTTCAATAATTTTATTATATATTAAACGTTTTTTCCAAAAATTTTTAATTCACCACACTTCTTTTTTCTATCATATTTAAGGTGTATTTTATAAGAAATAAAATAAGCCTTATATATTGAAAATCGGTTAGAGTTTGGGAGTTACAAATATTTTCAAAAAACACTAATTTACACACTAAAATGCTCGTAAAACGTCATTTGTGAACCGATTTTTAATTTTTAAACGGGTTTGATTTTGGGCTGTATTTTGCTAAAATTTAATATAGATTTTGAGTTCAAAATCTTTTACCAAAATACTGACAAAATTTAAGTATTTAAATTTTACTTTTCAATAATTTTATTATATATTAAACGTTTTTTCCAAAAATTTTTAATTCACCACACTTCTTTTTTCTATCATATTTAAGGTGTATTTTATACGAAATAAAATAAGCCTTATATATTGAAAATCGGTTAGAATTTGGGAGTTACAAATATTTTCAAAAAACACTAATTTACACACTAAAATGCTCGTAAAACGTCATTTGTGAACCGATTTTTAATTTTTAAACGGGTTTGATTTTGGGCTGTATTTTGCTAAAATTTAATATAGATTTTGAGTTCAAAATCTTTTACCAAAATACTGACAAAATTTAAGTATTTAAATTTTACTTTTCAATAATTTTATTATATATTAAACGTTTTTTCCAAAAATTTTTAATTCACCACACTTCTTTTTTCTATCATATTTAAGGTGTATTTTATAAGAAATAAAATAAGCCTTATATATTGAAAATCGGTTAGAATTTGGGAGTTACAAATATTTTCAAAAAACACTAATTTACACACTAAAATGCTCGTAAAACGTCATTTGTGAACCGATTTTTAATTTTTAAACGGGTTTGATTTTGGGCTGTATTTTGCTAAAATTTAATATAGATTTTGAGTTCAAAATCTTTTACCAAAATACTGACAAAATTTAAGTATTTAAATTTTACTTTTCAATAATTTTATTACATATTAAACGTTTTTTCCAAAAATTTTTAATTCACCACACTTCTTTTTTCTATCATATTTAAGGTGTATTTTATAAGAAATAAAATAAGCCTTATATATTGAAAATCGGTTAGAATTTGGGAGTTACAAATATTTTCAAAAAACACTAATTTACACACTAAAATGCTCGTAAAACGTCATTTGTGAACCGATTTTTAATTTTTAAACGGGTTTGATTTTGGGCTGTATTTTGCTAAAATTTAATATAGATTTTGAGTTGAAAATCTTTTACCAAAATACTGACAAAATTTAAGTATTTAAATTTTACTTTTCAATAATTTTATTATATATTAAACGTTTTTTCCAAAAATTTTTAATTCACCACACTTCTTTTTTCTATCATATTTAAGGTGTATTTTATAAGAAATAAAATAAGCCTTATATATTGAAAATCGGTTAGAATTTGGGAGTTACAAATATTTTCAAAAAACACTAATTTACACACTAAAATGCTCGTAAAACGTCATTTGTGAACCGATTTTTAATTTTTAAACGGGTTTGATTTTGGGCTGTATTTTGCTAAAATTTAATATAGATTTTGAGTTCAAAATCTTTTACCAAAATACTGACAAAATTTAAGTATTTAAATTTTACTTTTCAATAATTTTATTACATATTAAACGTTTTTTCCAAAAATTTTTAATTCACCACACTTCTTTTTTCTATCATATTTAAGGTGTATTTTATAAGAAATAAAATAAGCCTTATATATTGAAAATCGGTTAGAATTTGGGAGTTACAAATATTTTCAAAAAACACTAATTTACACACTGAAATGCTCGTAAAACGTCATTTGTGAACCGATTTTTAATTTTTAAACGGGTTTGATTTTGGGCTGTATTTTGCTAAAATTTAATATAGATTTTGAGTTCAAAATCTTTTACCAAAATACTGACAAAATTTAAGTATTTAAATTTTACTTTTCAATAATTTTATTATATATTAAACGTTTTTTCCAAAAATTTTTAATTCACCACACTTCTTTTTTCTATCATATTTAAGGTGTATTTTATAAGAAATAAAATAAGCCTTATATATTGAAAATCGGTTAGAATTTGGGAGTTAAAAATATTTTCAAAAAACACTAATTTACACACTAAAATGCTCGTAAAACGTCATTTGTGAACCGATTTTTAATTTTTAAACGGGTTTGATTTTGGGCTGTATTTTGCTAAAATTTAATATAGATTTTGAGTTCAAAATCTTTTACCAAAATACTGACAAAATTTAAGTATTTAAATTTTACTTTTCAATAATTTTATTATATATTAAACGTTGTTTCCAAAAATTTTTAATTCACCACACTTCTTTTTTCTATCATATTTAAGGTGTATTTTATAAGAAATAAAATAAGCCTTATATATTGAAAATCGGTTAGAATTTGGGAGTTACAAATATTTTCAAAAAACACTAATTTACACACTAAAATGCTCGTAAAACGTCATTTGTGAACCGATTTTTAATTTTTAAACGGGTTTGATTTTGGGCTGTATTTTGCTAAAATTTAATATAGATTTTGAGTTCAAAATCTTTTACCAAAATACTGACAAAATTTAAGTATTTAAATTTTACTTTTCAATAATTTTATTACATATTAAACGTTTTTTCCAAAAATTTTTAATTCACCACACTTCTTTTTTCTATCATATTTAAGGTGTATTTTATAAGAAATAAAATAAGCCTTATATATTGAAAATCGGTTAGAATTTGGGAGTTACAAATATTTTCAAAAAACACTAATTTACACACTGAAATGCTCGTAAAACGTCATTTGTGAACCGATTTTTAATTTTTAAACGGGTTTGATTTTGGGCTGTATTTTGCTAAAATTTAATATAGATTTTGAGTTCAAAATCTTTTACCAAAATACTGACAAAATTTAAGTATTTAAATTTTAATTTTCAATAATTTTATTATATATTAAACGTTTTTTCCAAAAATTTTTAATTCACCACACTTCTTTTTTCTATCATATTTAAGGTGTATTTTATAAGAAATAAAATAAGCCTTATATATTGAAAATCTGTTAGAATTTGGGAGTTACAAATATTTTCAAAAAACACTAATTTACACACTGAAATGCTCGTAAAACGTCATTTGTGAACCGATTTTTAATTTTTAAACGGGTTTGATTTTGTGCTGTATTTTGCTAAAATTTAATATAGATTTGAGTTCAAAATCTTTTACCAAAATACTGACAAAATTTAAGTATTTAAATTTTACTTTTCAATAATTTTATTATATATTAAACGTTTTTTCCAAAAATTTTTAATTCACCACACTTCTTTTTTCTATCATATTTAAGGTGTATTTTATAAGAAATAAAATAAGCCTTATATATTGAAAATCGGTTAGAATTTGGGAGTTACAAATATTTTCAAAAAACACTAATTTACACACTAAAATGCTCGTAAAACGTCATTTGTGAACCGATTTTTAATTTTTAAACGGGTTTGATTTTGGGCTGTATTTTGCTAAAATTTAATATAGATTTTGAGTTCAAAATCTTTTACCAAAATACTGACAAAATTTAAGTATTTAAATTTTACTTTTCAATAATTTTATTATATATTAAACGTTTTTTCCAAAAATTTTTAATTCACCACACTTCTTTTTTCTATCATATTTAAGGTGTATTTTATAAGAAATAAAATAAGCCTTATATATTGAAAATCGGTTAGAATTTGGGAGTTACAAATATTTTCAAAAAACACTAATTTACACACTAAAATGCTCGTAAAACGTCATTTGTGAACCGATTTTTAATTTTTAAACGGGTTTGATTTTGGGCTGTATTTTGCTAAAATTTAATATAGATTTTGAGTTCAAAATCTTTTACCAAAATACTGACAAAATTTAAGTATTTAAATTTTACTTTTCAATAATTTTATTACATATTAAACGTTTTTTCCAAAAATTTTTAATTCACCACACTTCTTTTTTCTATCATATTTAAGGTGTATTTTATAAGAAATAAAATAAGCCTTATATATTGAAAATCGGTTAGAATTTGGGAGTTACAAATATTTTCAAAAAACACTAATTTACACACTGAAATGCTCGTAAAACGTCATTTGTGAACCGATTTTTAATTTTTAAACGGGTTTGATTTTGGGCTGTATTTTGCTAAAATTTAATATAGATTTTGAGTTCAAAATCTTTTACCAAAATACTGACAAAATTTAAGTATTTAATTAAACGTTTTTTCCAAAAATTTTTAATTCACCACACTTCTTTTTTCTATCATATTTAAGGTGTATTTTATAAGAAATAAAATAAGCCTTATATATTGAAAATCGGTTAGAATTTGGGAGTTACAAATATTTTCAAAAAACACTAATTTACACACTAAAATGCTCGTAAAACGTCATTTGTGAACCGATTTTTAATTTTTATACGGGTTTGATTTTGGGCTGTATTTTGCTAAAATTTAATATAGATTTTGAGTTCAAAATCTTTTACCAAAATACTGACAAAATTTAAGTATTTAAATTTTACTTTTCAATAATTTTATTATATATTAAACGTTTTTTCCAAAAATTTTTAATTCACCACACTTCTTTTTTCTATCATATTTAAGGTGTATTTTATAAGAAATAAAATAAGCCTTATATATTGAAAATCGGTTAGAATTTGGGAGTTACAAATATTTTCAAAAAACACTAATTTACACACTGAAATGCTCGTAAAACGTCATTTGTGAACCGATTTTTAATTTTTAAACGGGTTTGATTTTGGGCTGTATTTTGCTAAAATTTAATATAGATTTTGAGTTCAAAATCTTTTACCAAAATACTGACAAAATTTAAGTATTTAAATTTTACTTTTCAATAATTTTATTATATATTAAACGTTTTTTCCAAAAATTTTTAATTCACCACACTTCTTTTTTCTATCATATTTAAGGTGTATTTTATAAGAAATAAAATAAGCCTTATATATTGAAAATCGGTTAGAATTTGGGAGTTACAAATATTTTCAAAAAACACTAATTAACACACTAAAATGCTCGTAAAACGTCATTTGTGAACCGATTTTTAATTTTTAAACGGGTTTGATTTTGGGCTGTATTTTGCTAAAATTTAATATAGATTTGGAGTTCAAAATCTTTTACCAAAATACTGACAAAATTTAAGTATTTAAATTTTACTTTTCAATAATTTTATTATATATTAAACGTTTTTTCCAAAAATTTTTAATTCACCACACTTCTTTTTTCTATCATATTTAAGGTGTATTTTATAAGAAATAAAATAAGCCTTATATATTGAAAATCGGTTAGAATTTGGGAGTTACAAATATTTTCAAAAAACACTAATTTACACACTGAAATGCTCGTAAAACGTCATTTGTGAACCGATTTTTAATTTTTAAACGGGTTTGATTTGGCCTGTATTTTGCTAAAATTTAATATAGATTTTGAGTTCAAAATCTTTTACCAAAATACTGACCAAATTTAAGTATTTAAATTTTACTTTTCAATAATTTTATTATATATTAAACGTTTTTTCCAAAAATTTTTAATTCACCATACTTCTTTTTTCTATCATATTTAAGGTGTATTTTATAAGAAATAAAATAAGCCTTATATATTGAAAATCGGTTAGAATTTGGGAGTTACAAATATTTTCAAAAAACACTAATTTACACACTAAAATGCTCGTAAAACGTCATTTGTGAACCGGTTTTTAATTTTTAAACGGGTTTGGTTTTGGGCTGTATTTTGCTAAAATTTAATATAGATTTTGAGTTCAAAATCTTTTACCAAAATACTGACAAAATTTAAGTATTTAAATTTTACTTTTCAATAATTTTATTATATATTAAACGTTTTTTCCAAAAATTTTTAATTCACCACACTTCTTTTTTCTATCATATTTAAGGTGTATTTTATAAGAAATAAAATAAGTCTTATATATTGAAAATCGGTTAGAATTTGGGAGTTACAAATATTTTCAAAAAACACTAATTTACACACTAAAATGCTCGTAAAACGTCATTTGTGAACCGATTTTTAATTTTTAAACGGGTTTGATTTTGGGCTGTATTTTGCTTAAATTTAATATAGATTTTGAGTTCAAAATCTTTTACCAAAATACTGACAAAATTTAAGTATTTAAATTTTACTTTTCAATAATTTTATTACATATTAAACGTTTTTCCCAAAAATTTTTAATTCACCACACTTCTTTTTTCTATCATATTTAAGGTGTATTTTATAAGAAATAAAATAAGCCTTATATGTTGAAAATCGGCTAGAATTTGGGAGTTACAAATATTTTCAAAAAAACACTAATTTACACACTGAAATGCTCGTAAAACGTAATTTGTGAACCGATTTTTAATTTTTAAACGGGTTTGATTTTGGGCTGTATTTTGCTAAAATTTAATATAGATTTTGAGTTCAAAATCTTTTAATAAAATACTGACAAAATTTAAGTATTTAAATTTTACTTTTCAATAATTTTATTATATATTAAACGTTTTTTCCAAAAATTTTTAATTCACCACACTTCTTTTTTCTATCATATTTAAGGTGTATTTTATAAGAAATAAAATAAGCCTTATATATTGAAAATCGGTTAGAATTTGGGAGTTACAAATAGTTTCAAAAAACACTAATTTACACACTAAAATGCTCGTAAAACGTCATTTGTGAACCGATTTTTAATTTTTAAACGGGTTTGATTTTGGGCTGTATTTTGCTAAAATTTACTATAGATTTTGAGTTCAAAATCTTTTACCAAAATACTGACAAAATTTAAGTATTTAAATTTTACTTTTCAATAATTTTATTATATATTAAACGTTTTTTCCAAAAATTTTTAATTCACCACACTTCTTTTTTCTATCATATTTAAGGTGTATTTTATAAGAAATAAAATAAGCCTTATATATTGAAAATCGGTTAGAATTTGGGAGTTACAAATATTTTCAAAAAACACTAATTTACACACTAAAATGCTCGTAAAACGTCATTTGTGGACCGATTTTTAATTTTTAAACGGGTTTGATTTTGGGCTGTATTTTGCTAAAATTTAATATAGATTTTGAGTTCAAAATCTTTTACCAAAATACTGACAAAATTTAAGTATTTAAATTTTACTTTTCAATAATTTTATTATATATTAAACGTTTTTTCCAAAAATTTTTAATTCACCATACTTCTTTTTTCTATCATATTTAAGGTGTATTTTATAAGAAATAAAATAAGCCTTATATATTGAAAATCGGTTAGAATTTGGGAGTTACAAATATTTTCAAAAAACACTAATTTACACACTAAAATGCTCGTAAAACGTCATTTGTGAACCGATTTTTAATTTTTAAACGGGTTTGATTTTGGGCTGTATTTTGCTAAAATTTAATATAGATTTTGAGTTCAAAATCTTTTACCAAAATGCTGACCAAATTTAAGTATTTAAATTTTACTTTTCAATAATTTTATTATATATTAAACGTTTTTTCCAAAAATTTTTAATTCACCACACTTCTTTTTTCTATCATATTTAAGGTGTATTTTATAAGAAATAAAATAAGCCTTATATATTGAAAATCGGTTAGAATTTGGGAGTTACAAATATTTTCAAAAAACACTAATTTACACACTAAAATGCTCGTAAAACGTCATTTGTGAACCGATTTTTAATTTTTAAACGGGTTTGATTTTGGGCTGTATTTTGCTAAAATTTAATATAGATTTTGAGTTGAAAATCTTTTACCAAAATACTGACAAAATTTAAGTATTTAAATTTTACTTTTCAATAATTTTATTACATATTAAACGTTTTTTCCAAAAATTTTTAATTCACCACACGTCTTTTTTCTATCATATTTAAGGTGTATTTTATAAGAAATAAAATAAGCCTTATATATTGAAAATCGGTTAGAATTTGGGAGTTACAAATATTTTCAAAAAACACTAATTTACACACTGAAATGCTCGTAAAACGTCATTTGTGAACCGATTTTTAATTTTTAAACGGGTTTGATTTTGGGCTGTATTTTGCTAAAATTTAATATAGATTTTGAGTTCAAAATCTTTTACCAAAATACTGACAAAATTTAAGTATTTAAATTTTACTTTTCAATAATTTTATTATATATTAAACGTTTTTTCCAAAAATTTTTAATTCACCATACTTCTTTTTTCTATCATATTTAAGGTGTATTTTATAAGAAATAAAATAAGCCTTATATATTGAAAATCGGTTAGAATTTGGGAGTTACAAATATTTTCAAATAACACTAATTTACACACTGAAATGCTCGTAAAACGTCATTTGTGAACCGATTTTTAATTTTTAAACGGGTTTGATTTTGTGCTGTATTTTGCTAAAATTTAATATAGATTTTGAGTTCAAAATCTTTTACCAAAATACTGACAAAATTTAAGTATTTAAATTTTACTTTTCAATAATTTTATTATATATTAAACGTTTTTTCCAAAAATTTTTAATTCACCATACTTCTTTTTTCTATCATATTTAAGGTGTATTTTATAAGAAATAAAATAAGCCTTATATATTGAAAATCGGTTAGAATTTGGGAGTTACAAATATTTTCAAAAAACACTAATTTACACACTGAAATGCTCGTAAAACGTCATTTGTGAACCGATTTATAATTTTTAAACGGGTTTGATTTTGGGCTGTATTTTGCTAAAATTTAATATAGATTTTGAGTTCAAAATCTTTTACCAAAATACTGACAAAATTTAAGTATTTAAATTTTACTTTTCAATAATTTTATTACATATTAAACGTTTTTTCCAAAAATTTTTAATTCACCACACTTCTTTTTTCTATCATATTTAAGGTGTATTTTATAAGAAATAAAATAAGCCTTATATATTGAAAATCGGTTAGAATTTGGGAGTTACAAATATTTTCAAAAAACACTAATTTACACACTAAAATGCTCGTAAAACGTCATTTGTGAACCGATTTTTAATTTTTAAACGGGTTTGATTTTGGGCTGTATTTTGCTAAAATTTAATATAGATTTTGAGTTCAAAATCTTTTACCAAAATACTGACCAAATTTAAGTATTTAAATTTTACTTTTCAATAATTTTATTATATATTAAACGTTTTTTCCAAAAATTTTAATTCACCACACTTCTTTTTTCTATCATATTTAAGGTGTATTTTATAAGAAATAAAATAAGCCTATATATTGAAAATCGGTTAGAATTTGGGAGTTACAAATATTTTCAAAAAACACTAATTTACACACTAAAATGCTCGTAAAACGTCATTTGTGAACCGATTTTTAATTTTTAAACGGGTTTGATTTGGGCTGTATTTTGCTAAAATTTAATATAGATTTTGAGTTCAAAATCTTTTACCAAAATACTGACAAAATTTAAGTATTTAAATTTTACTTTTCAATAATTTTATTACATATTAAACGTTTTTTCCAAAAATTTTTAATTCACCACACTTCTTTTTTCTATCATATTTAAGGTGTATTTTATAAGAAATAAAATAAGCCTTATATATTGAAAATCGGTTAGAATTTGGGAGTTACAAATATTTTCAAAAAACACTAATTTACACACTGAAATGCTCGTAAAACGTCATTTGTGAACCGATTTTTAATTTTTAAACGGGTTTGATTTTGGCTGTATTTTGCTAAAATTTAATATAGATTTTGAATTCAAAATCTTTTACCAAAATACTGACAAAATTTAAGTATTAAATTTTACTTTTCAATAATTTTATTACATATTAAACGTTTTTTCCAAAAATTTTAATTCACCACACTTCTTTTTTCTATCATATTTAAGGTGTATTTTATAAGAAATAAAATAAGCCTTATATATTGAAAATCGGTTAGAATTTGGAGTTACAAATATTTTCAAAAAACACTAATTTACACACTAAAATGCTCGTAAAACGTCATTTGTGAACCGATTTTTAATTTTTAAACGGGTTTGATTTTGGGCTGTATTTTGCTAAAATTTAATATAGATTTTGAGTTCAAAATCTTTTACCAAAATACTGACAAAATTTAAGTATTTAAATTTTACTTTTCAATAATTTTATTATATATTAAACGTTTTTTCCAAAAATTTTTAATTCACCATTCACCACACTTCTTTTTTCTATCATATTTAAGGTGTATTTTATAAGAAATAAAATAAGCCTTATATATTGAAAATCGGTTAGAATTTGGGAGTTACAAATATTTTCAAAAAACACTAATTTACACACTAAAATGCTCGTAAAACGTCATTTGTGAACCGATTTTTAATTTTTAAACGGGTTTGATTTTGGGCTGTATTTTGCTAAAATTTAATATAGATTTTGAGTTCAAAATCTTTTACCAAAATACTGACAAAATTTAAGTATTTAAATTTTACTTTTCAATAATTTTATTACATATTAAACGTTTTTTCCAAAAATTTTTAATTCACCACACTTCTTTTTTCTATCATATTTAAGGTGTATTTTATAAGAAATAAAATAAGCCTTATATATTGAAAATCGGTTAGAATTTGGGAGTTACAAATATTTTCAAAAAACACTAATTTACATACTAAAATGCTCGTAAAACGTCATTTGTGAACCGATTTTTAATTTTTAAACGGGTTTGATTTTGTGCTGTATTTTGCTAAAATTTAATATAGATTTTGAGTTCAAAATCTTTTACCAAAATACTGACAAAATTTAAGTATTTAAATTTTACTTTTCAATAATTTTATTATATATTAAACGTTTTTTCCAAAAATTTTTAATTCACCATACTTCTTTTTTCTATCATATTTAAGGTGTATTTTATAAGAAATAAAATAAGCCTTATATATTGAAAATCGGTTAGAATTTGGGAGTTACAAATATTTTCAAAAAACACTAATTTACACACTAAAATGCGCGTAAAACGTCATTTGTGAACCGATTTTTAATTTTTAAACGGGTTTGATTTTGGGCTGTATTTTGCTAAAATTTAATATAGATTTTGAGTTCAAAATCTTTTACCAAAATACTGACCAAATTTAAGTATTTAAATTTTACTTTTCAATAATTTTATTATATATTAAACGTTTTTTCCAAAAATTTTTAATTCACCATACTTCTTTTTTCTATCATATTTAAGGTGTATTTTATAAGAAATAAAATAAGCCTTATATATTGAAAATCGGTTAGAATTTGGGAGTTACAAATATTTTCAAAAAACACTAATTTACACACTAAAATGCTCGTAAAACGTCATTTGTGAACCGATTTTTAATTTTTAAATGGGTTTGATTTTGGGCTGTATTTTGCTAAAATTTAATATAGATTTTGAGTTCAAAATCTTTTACCAAAATACTGACAAAATTTAAGTATTTAAATTTTACTTTTCAATAATTTTATTACATATTAAACGTTTTTTCCAAAAATTTTTAATTCACCACACTTCTTTTTTCTATCATATTTAAGGTGTATTTTATAAGAAATAAAATAAGCCTTATATATTGAAAATCGGTTAGAATTTGGGAGTTACAAATATTTTCAAAAAACACTAATTTACACACTAAAATGCTCGTAAAACGTCATTTGTGAACCGATTTTTAATTTTTAAACGGGTTTGATTTTGGGCTGTATTTTGCTAAAATTTAATATAGATTTTGAGTTCAAAATCTTTTACCAAAATACTGACAAAATTTAAGTATTTAAATTTTACTTTTCAATAATTTTATTATATATTAAACGTTTTTTCCAAAAATTTTTAATTCACCATACTTCTTTTTTCTATCATATTTAAGGTGTATTTTATAAGAAATAAAATAAGCCTTATATATTGAAAATCGGTTAGAGTTTGGGAGTTACAAATATTTTCAAAAAACACTAATTTACACACTAAAATGCTCGTAAAACGTCATTTGTGAACCGATTTTTAATTTTTAAACGGGTTTGATTTTGGGCTGTATTTTGCTAAAATTTAATATAGATTTTGAGTTCAAAATCTTTTACCAAAATACTGACAAAATTTAAGTATTTAAATTTTACTTTTCAATAATTTTATTATATATTAAACGTTTTTTCCAAAAATTTTTAATTCACCACACTTCTTTTTTCTATCATATTTAAGGTGTATTTTATAAGAAATAAAATAAGCCTTATATATTGAAAATCGGTTAGAATTTGGGAGTTACAAATATTTTCAAAAAACACTAATTTACACACTAAAATGCTCGTAAAACGTCATTTGTGAACCGATTTTTAATTTTTAAACGGGTTTGATTTTGGGCTGTATTTTGCTAAAATTTAATATAGATTTTGAGTTCAAAATCTTTTACCAAAATACTGACAAAATTTAAGTATTTAAATTTTACTTTTCAATAATTTTATTATATATTAAACGTTTTTTCCAAAAATTTTTAATTCACCACACTTCTTTTTTCTATCATATTTAAGGTGTATTTTATAAGAAATAAAATAAGCCTTATATATTGAAAATCGGTTAGAATTTGGGAGTTACAAATATTTTCAAAAAACACTAATTTACACACTAAAATGCTCGTAAAACGTCATTTGTGAACCGATTTTTAATTTTTAAACGGGTTTGATTTTGGGCTGTATTTTGCTAAAATTTAATATAGATTTTGAGTTCAAAATCTTTTACCAAAATACTGACAAAATTTAAGTATTTAAATTTTACTTTTCAATAATTTTATTATATATTAAACGTTTTTTCCAAAAATTTTTAATTCACCACACTTCTTTTTTCTATCATATTTAAGGTGTATTTTATAAGAAATAAAATAAGCCTTATATATTGAAAATCGGTTAGAATTTGGGAGTTACAAATATTTTCAAAAAACACTAATTTACACACTAAAATGCTCGTAAAACGTCATTTGTGAACCGATTTTTAATTTTTAAACGGGTTTGATTTTGGGCTGTATTTTGCTAAAATTTAATATAGATTTTGAGTTCAAAATCTTTTACCAAAATACTGACAAAATTTAAGTATTTAAATTTTACTTTTCAATAATTTTATTATATATTAAACGTTTTTTCCAAAAATTTTTAATTCACCACACTTCTTTTTTCTATCATATTTAAGGTGTATTTTATAAGAAATAAAATAAGCCTTATATATTGAAAATCGGTTAGAATTTGGGAGTTACAAATATTTTCAAAAAACACTAATTTACACACTAAAATGCTCGTAAAACGTCATTTGTGAACCGATTTTTAATTTTTAAACGGGTTTGATTTTGGGCTGTATTTTGCTAAAATTTAATATAGATTTTGAGTTCAAAATCTTTTACCAAAATACTGACCAAATTTAAGTATTTAAATTTTACTTTTCAATAATTTTATTATATATTAAACGTTTTTTCCAAAATTTTTAATTCACCACACTTCTTTTTTTATCATATTTAAGGTGTATTTTATAAGAAATAAAATAAGCCTTATATATTGAAAATCGGTTAGAATTTGGGAGTTACAAATATTTTCAAAAAACACTAATTTACACACTAAAATGCTCGTAAAACGTCATTTGTGAACCGATTTTTAATTTTTAAACGGGTTTGATTTTGGGCTGTATTTTGCTAAAATTTAATATAGATTTTGAGTTCAAAATCTTTTACCAAAATACTGACAAAATTTAAGTATTTAAATTTTACTTTTCAATAATTTTATTATATATTAAACGTTTTTTCCAAAAATTTTTAATTCACCACACTTCTTTTTTCTATCATATTTAAGGTGTATTTTATAAAAAATAAAATAAGCCTTATATATTGAAAATCGGTTAGAATTTGGGAGTTACAAATATTTTCAAAAAACACTAATTTACACACTGAAATGCTCGTAAAACGTCATTTGTGAACCGATTTTTAATTTTTAAACGGGTTTGATTTTGGGCTGTATTTTGCTAAAATTTAATATAGATTTTGAGTTCAAAATCTTTTACCAAAATACTGACAAAATTTAAGTATTTAAATTTTACTTTTCAATAATTTTATTATATATTAAACGTTTTTTCCAAAAATTTTTAATTCACCACACTTCTTTTTTCTATCATATTTAAGGTGTATTTTATAAGAAATAAAATAAGCCTTATATATTGAAAATCGGTTAGAATTTGGGAGTTACAAATATTTTCAAAAAACACTAATTTACACACTAAAATGCTCGTAAAACGTCATATGTGAACCGATTTTTAATTTTTAAACGGGTTTGATTTTGGGCTGTATTTTGCTAAAATTTAATATAGATTTTGAGTTCAAAATCTTTTACCAAAATACTGACAAAATTTAAGTATTTAAATTTTACTTTTCAATAATTTTATTATATATTAAACGTTTTTTCCAAAAATTTTTAATTCACCATACTTCTTTTTTCTATCATATTTAAGGTGTATTTTATAAGAAATAAAATAAGCCTTATATATTGAAAATCGGTTAGAGTTTGGGAGTTACAAATATTTTCAAAAAACACTAATTTACACACTAAAATGCTCGTAAAACGTCATTTGTGAACCGATTTTTAATTTTTAAACGGGTTTGATTTTGGGCTGTATTTTGCTAAAATTTAATATAGATTTTGAGTTCAAAATCTTTTACCAAAATACTGACAAAATTTAAGTATTTAAATTTTACTTTTCAATAATTTTATTATATATTAAACGTTTTTTCCAAAAATTTTTAATTCACCACACTTCTTTTTTCTATCATATTTAAGGTGTATTTTATAAGAAATAAAATAAGCCTTATATATTGAAAATCGGTTAGAATTTGGGAGTTACAAATATTTTCAAAAAACACTAATTTACACACTAAAATGCTCGTAAAACGTCATTTGTGAACCGATTTTTAATTTTTAAACGGGTTTGATTTTGGGCTGTATTTTGCTAAAATTTAATATAGATTTTGAGTTCAAAATCTTTTACCAAAATACTGACAAAATTTAAGTATTTAAATTTTACTTTTCAATAATTTTATTATATATTAAACGTTTTTTCCAAAAATTTTTAATTCACCACACTTCTTTTTTCTATCATATTTAAGGTGTATTTTATAAGAAATAAAATAAGCCTTATATATTGAAAATCGGTTAGAATTTGGGAGTTACAAATATTTTCAAAAAACACTAATTTACACACTAAAATGCTCGTAAAACGTCATTTGTGAACCGATTTTTAATTTTTAAACGGGTTTGATTTTGGGCTGTATTTTGCTAAAATTTAATATAGATTTTGAGTTCAAAATCTTTTACCAAAATACTGACAAAATTTAAGTATTTAAATTTTACTTTTCAATAATTTTATTATATATTAAACGTTTTTTCCAAAAATTTTTAATTCACCACACTTCTTTTTTCTATCATA